>VDFB02036793.1:0-61117 GCA_007258455.2 Sequoia sempervirens
TACTCTTCATGATGTGCTTGCCATCTTAATCTACAATCTAGACTACCAGATTCCTCTGCAAGACTCCCACTGTAGAATTAGCACAAAAAATTGGCCTACCCACAAGGATAATACAACTAGCCAAGCTCTAATACCAATTGTAAGGAAATTTGAGTGCGAAAATGCCTTCCTAATGCCAATTCTTAGAAGAGAAATGCAGATATGACTCTCAATTTCAAGTTACAGTTCATTAAGATACACATTTACAAGTAATAGAATAAACAATTAAAACAACACACAAAATTGAACACCATTTTTATGTGGGAAAACCCTTACAGGAGAAAAACCGTCACACCAAGCAAAATCTCTTTGTATTACATACAAAGTCTCAGAATTGTGCTTCTAGGTGTTAATTCACATTATCTACTTTAGTAGCATTACATTTCCCTGATCAACCTCACTTTAGTTAAATTCAAACAACACACAAATTCAATGTTACAGAACGCACAGCGTTGATACCACATTCGTTCTACATTCCAAAGCCACCAAGGAACTATTCATTTCGAATTCCTCAAACAACTACAGTAAATGGTCTAATGGTTTTCCATATCATACCATTGAAGAGACTCTATTCATTCTCTCTTTGAATTCACTTAGCCACTTCAACAATCTCACCATACACCAAAACATGTAGTCACCCATCCTTTGCTAGTATGATCGAGTCCCATCAAGGCACCTGTGAGCTGGTGAGTTACACAGCTCTCCACATATTGCCATCTCAATGAGACAATATATCATCTCCCACTGAAACAAGGATGTCACTCTGATGAGGGTAATACCACTCCATGTGGTCATCACTGCCATGTCACCTCCATAAGCTAGCTTATCAGCTCGTCAAAGAGACTTACTTCAAAGTCTCAAGAAAAATCATAAATTCACACTGATAAGAGTTCCCCAGCCTCCCATTGGCATGTCAAGGAGACATGACTCAATGTCCTGAGGAAACAACAAAGTCACTTTAATACACTCTCATCAAAGTATCGAGGAGACCCCAAGTAAAGTCTCATTGAAAAGAGCAACTCCCACCGACAATGCATTGACCACACCAAAGCAAGAAGTAATATCGGTCCATCTAGGAGACAAATAACAAGGTCTCCCTGACAACGAAACAATTAGGTTGATTAAGGAATAAACACAGGACATTATTAATAAGATATCAAGCCAGTAATTTGAGGCATGATTTCCAATAGTCAATATACTTCCCAAGTTCATAAATAGCACCCAAACAGGGTTTATTAAGGGATGATATATCTTTGAAAATCTCACAACCAACTGGGAATCCATGGAATGGTCTTATCTCTCCAATAAAAATTTAGTTATGCTCCCTCTAGACTTTGAGAAGGCCTACAATAGAGTGGAATGGGTATCCCTAAGAATAGCACTTGAAGCATTTGGATTTATTCAATAGTTCTGAAGTATGGTTGACACTCTTCTAAAAGATACATCTACCCAAGTAGATGTCAATGGCTCACTATCAAAAGTTTTCAACTTAGAAAGGTCCATCAAGCAAGGATGCCCCTGACCCTTACCCTATTTTTTTATTTCTTTAGTTGCACTCCACTTCCTACTTAGAGACACAAGTGTAACCCCTAGGGTCAGAGGTTTAACTCTTCCTAACAACAACAATCTCATGAATATCCAGTTTATTGATGATACAATAATATTTGTGGACCTGGAGGAAAGAAATCTAGATAATCTCCTAGATAAACTCAATCTGTATTGCAAGCTTTCAGGAGAAAAAATATCTAGAGCAAAATCTATCATGTTGGGATGGTCATAATCCCCTCCTGAATGGTTACAAAAGTTTGAATTCCAATGGGGGGACCACAAACAAGTTAGGTATCTCGAGATTCCTTTTGTAGTAAATCCATGCCTAAAAGACATGTGGTTATGGATTAAAGAAAATTTTGAAAGGAAGATGGCTAAATGGAATAGGCAGTACCAACCAGGTATCTTGGGATTCCTTCTCTTATTGACACTACTACACCAAGCTATATCCACCATGAATAATAATGATGGAAAAGTCTTAGAAACTTAATAGTTCTCAAGTCCTCTTAAAAGGGTTTTGAAATTGGTTTATTCAAGGGTTTCAATGCTTAAAATGACAATATTTTTAAAATGGTAACTTGAGAAAGTATTTTGACACCTCCTAGAAACATCATTATATGAAGTTTTAATAGTACCACAAGTTTAGACCTTATGCACCATGATATAACTTTTTTTCAAGATACTTTCATGACTTCTACAAGGGTTTATCATGAAGTTATGGCACCTTATATCTTTAGATCTCTTAACAACATTGGAATAGTCTCACACTTGTGCAAAAACTAAAATGATCCTTTTGACTATCATATAAGACACTACATCACCTTTTCACTATGCTATATCTTCTATCCATGACACTATAATTTCTTGATAGTCATGGTCCCTTTTCCATTCATCTTTTTCCACTTTAATATTGGAAACCTCTCATTATACACCTAGACTATGATGAGAAATTGGACTATCATGAGGGTTTAATGAGGGTTATGATAGCCAACAATTGCTTGATAGGGTTTAGAAAAGAGTTTCAATGTTGACAACATTTTACACACTATATTCACTCTCTCATTATGGAAAGAAACCCTTATGACATCTAACTTTATGCTTTTTGAGATAGGGATAGGTTTTAGAAGGGTTTAGATTCATCTATCATGGAATAAAAAATAATGCAATTTTCTTTACATTTGGAAAAATCCATGAGATAAAAAAGGTGCTACACATGATAATTTTAACTCCTTATGACCTCATGAAGCCATTGTCTACTATCCATGGAAGGTTATAGGGATAATACCATGATAGATCTTGATTGGTAGGGTTTTCAACGACTTTGAAAAGGGTATTAAATTCTAAAGTGCACCCTCTTTCTTTCCATCTCTATACAAGCCCAAGAGGACTCCTTGTTAATTGTGGTAAAGATTGTTGGTCTCACTTTTATCTTACAAACCTCATGAAAAACCCTAATAGGTATTTCTCTAGCAAACATAAGGTAAGATTTGAAGACATAGATTAATTATTGAAGCAAAACAACATAAGATAATGCAAAGAATCAAATATATAGCAAAAAAAATCTTTATCCTCCTAGATTGAGTGGAAATAGTTCATGCACCTTAGTTCTACTTGATTTTCTCTACATTATGATTAGATGTGGATTGCTCAATAACCAACATAACCTTGGTATGATTGCAATAATTAGATGGCAACAAAGAAACATAAGCTTAACAAAAATCTAGACTTGAATTTTATTTATGAAGGATGAGGACCTCTAGTTATATAATTCTCAAGAGGAAAAATCAAGGGCTTGAATAGAATGAGGATGGATGGGTAATATTGAATGAGGAGTAGGGTTGGGTTCAAATATGTAGTTGTATGACAAGTGTCATAATGAGGGATAAGGTATAGGTTTAGGATCAAGATTAGGGAAACATATTTATGTGAATGGCTAGGATTAAGAGGTGTGATATGAAATGAAGGAATGAGATGAAAAGTGAGTTTGACTTTTGGGAAGGTGTTTGGGTTCAATGAATCTAGATAAGAAGTTAGTTAGACATGTGGAAAGGACACTTGTCACATGATGGTGATTTTATATTATGGTCCATGTGAACAAGTTTAAGGGCTAGGATTAAATGGACAAGGATAAAGGTGAATGTGAAACTAATTAAATAAATAATGCATGTTTATTTAATTAATGGGATCATGTGAAGGAAAAAATAATTAAATAAATATAATAAATATTTATTAATTATAGGTTAGGATAAAATGGGGGAAAAGATGGAATTAGTGGCTTATGATAAGGTAAAATAAGGTATTATTGGGTAAGGTAAAATTTTAGGCATCTACAAGATCATTAATCAAAAGGCATTCTACATGGTGGTTATAAGGATTCTTCATGATAATGAGGATGACTCAAAAAGATATTAGACCTACTCATTTTTCTTGAACTTCCACGTGAATGCCTCTGCATGGGAGGAAAATAATAATTTCAAAAGACACACAAGCATTTCCACACTTCCTTCCATTATGAATTCATTTTTTCATGTACAACTTCCGTAACCATTCCTTCAAAGCTCAAAAATTGAAAAATAATGAAGACTCACATTGCATGCATAACTATCCTTAAAATTAGTGTAAAAAAGGATTAGATCTCCATTGTAGCCCTAAAAAATAATTCTTGAAACAACCTTGACCAACATGATATCCCTCATATTGTTATTTAAAGAGTCCTACACATGACCAAAACCCTAAAATACTGGCCTATTCTCATTGAACTCAAACTCTTCTCAACTTGAGAAACTCTCTCCAAATATGCACATGGAGTTTTGACCAAGTAAAAGGCCTTTGGAACCTTAATGAAAAATAAACTCCTCTCAAAATTCTTCAAAAACAAAAATAAAATTAAACTTTTTAAACATATGCAATCAAAAAATTAAGAGGATTTTAACCTTTGGAGACATTTCAATCTTTTTGAAGTCCTAGGACAGTACCAAGACCCTTAAACTAGCAATAGAAACTTGTTGAAGACTATTTTAGACTAAAAGCATAAATAGGCTAACAAGTATTATGAACCTTCAAGGAATTTTATTTTTTTCAATGGGGTGTTTCACCCACCTATATTGGCAATACTTTTGACTCACAATAACTCTATTTCTATAATGAAGGCTAAAAAATAACATTATTTATTATCCTTCTAGGACTTCTAGGGCTCAATATTTAGCTACTAAGGAAATTGACTAACAAGAGTTGCAAACTCTAAGAAATACCTATAAGAATCCTCAAGCTTTTGGTACGAAATTAAGGACCATTTTTGTGGATTATCTATTTCTATCCTCTACAAATCATCCACCTAGAAACCCCAATACACTTGAGCATGGTTTTCTCTTTCTCTCATTTATAATCATAATGAGTCTTAAGAGTTGTTCATTTGATGCTCAAATAGATGTCAAACCAAATGGCTCAACCCAATTTTATAAATTAGATTGTGATACAACCACCAAATCTCATGACCAATCCCATAGTACATAATAATCCTTTAATTAATTAAAAACCAAATATCTAAGGACCTATAGTGGTCCCTTAATGAGGAGTCACACCATTGGCTAACAATCTAATTTAGGCTCGAGTATAGACATGGTGATCTAGAACTTCCTAAAGAACACATACAAACCTTCTAGGATGCTTTATTATTGTGACAAGTTCAACATGAGGATTAGTCTATAGATTATTTCCCTTAACATTGTATGAGATAAACAATAATTGGTATGCTTGTTTATTTTGTACCCAAATGAATTTATAGAATCAATTGGAAATTAAGTTCATTGATCACGTACAAAATCATGTTGCTCCAAGTGCTATATATTATCAATTTGTTATTCTCAAAAGAGAAAAAGTCAAACAAATTAGATATTTTGAGAAGGGTGTTAGTTCTCCCTTGCACCAAGGTATGATGTTGACCCTAT
The DNA here is from genome assembly GCA_007258455.2 of Sequoia sempervirens. NCBI lineage: Eukaryota > Viridiplantae > Streptophyta > Pinopsida > Cupressales > Cupressaceae > Sequoia > Sequoia sempervirens. The sequence goes on from VDFB02036793.1 coordinate 5,535, forward strand.
ATAAATATTATTTGGCTCTTAATCCTCATGGTAACCCTTTGTCTAGTAGAAATGAGAATCCCAACTGTTTTGATGGGGATAATGAGGAACCGCTTGTTGATAAAAATCCCGCTATAGAGGAAATTCTTGATGTGGAACCTAATCCTTGCCCACCTCTTGTTGTTGTTACCAGGAGAGTGTTAATCCCTGCAAAGAGCTAGTCCCCTGTGGCCAATGTCTCAAACCCCTCTACTCCTATGTCGCATAAAAGTGAGGAAAAGGAGTTTATGAGATATAACTCATTAAGTCCATGTCGGAGAAAAGAAAACACTCGCCTCTACTGCTAGAACTTCCCAAGGCGAAAGATATTAACCAAAGGGATATTATTAATATTTCTAAGGAAAAGGTGCATAATGAGGAGGTGAAGGAAACTTTGTAGGGGCAAAGGAGTGGAGGAAGCGGTGGTAGAAGGTCTACCTACCTAGCTAAAGCTGCCTCGAAGGACAAAAAAGGAAAACAAAAAATGACTGTGTGATGAAGAAGACCTAGATTTTGAAGAGTTTGAAGCCCAGGAGGAAGAAGATTCCGAGGATATGGATTTTGAGGACACAACTTATGATATGGGGGAAGAAGGATCGAATGAGGAAAAGGAAGAGGAAGAGGAGGAACAAATTGAAAAAATTGAGGAACAAAAGAATGATGTTGAGAATGTGCAGGATACAGGGAATATGGGTATGGAGATTAATACTGAGGACTCAAGCACTAATTTCATGAAGAGTAGACTAACCTTTCTGCAAGTTTAGTTTGATGATATGGAAAAGACATTAGTTACGCTAATGAAGGTAACTAATAGACTGATGAGGAGGGTGATGCTGGGAGTTGTTTCTAGAGAAACCAAAATTACCAGGAAGTTGAAAAAATAGGGGAAGCCTGATGTCTTAAAGATGTTGGACGAGTTTGAGGGTCCTGACTAGAGAGAGTACATTTCTCACATTGGAAAATATGGGACCTACTGAAGAAAGCCAAGTAATGGCTTCTAGTTGTTGCTTTGATGACTACTTTTCATTTTTTGTCCTTTTGTTTCATAATCTCAAACTGCAATTTTATAATAGATTTGTTATGGTGGAATATTACCTAGGACACTGTTGATTTGATAAATGGTTTACATAGTTTTAAGTATGCTAATAGTATCTTACTATTTTTTATTAATACTAGTTGGACTATGGTTACTATGCTAAATGATGGTCTGCGTGCTATTCCGGTTGATGTTTTTTGGTTCTTGCTAGCGGTGTTGTTTCCCACCTTGTCTCAGCTCTTTTTTGTCTGTTGGATGTAACCATGGGATCAGGGCCCTTCCCTGCTTAACTAATCAAAAACATGTATTTTCATAAAACTATATGACCAAAGTACCACACCCTACAAACTTCCTAAGAATGCTACTATTCAAATGTATTTTAAATGACATATATCACATCATTGGAATGTTATAAATTTTGAGGTGCTCATGGGATGTTGATTGATTATTATACTACTATTATGACTATTGACTAACAACTAATTCCTTAGGCCTTTGGCATAGGTCATCTCCATTTCATGAATCAAAATGGCTATAATTAGATACCAATAATCAACCATACTTTAAATCAAAATATTCCCTTGATGAACCTTGTTTTGCCTGCTAATTATCCACATCTTTAGATTGAATAGCCAAATGGTCAAAATTAGTCATAAATGCCTTAGGGTATCAAAATAATGTTTCTTGAAATAATGCAAGTTTAACACAACTTATAAAAATCAAGTCTATGCAAACTAATTCAATATGCATCCATTGTATTTTTAAACTGATGACCTAATTAAACCAATTAGTCTTCACAAAGCTAGTAATAAACTCCATTTTTTCTTAAATTCATTTGACTACAACTTGTAATAGAAATTACATTTCTAATGTTTTTCATTCAAACAATAACACTTACAGTTTAAATCTTGAAAGTATGCAATAATGGTCCAAAAACTAAGTAATGACCTCATAAAATTGTAAATAAAAATAAACTCAAATGTTGAAGACTCTTCATCTAACTCAAATAGGTTTTTTCCCTTTCAACAACCCAACAAACCATGGAATAACATATTGGGTCCAAATTATAACTTTAGCCTTAAGAAAAACACTATAAAACATTAATCTTGCTAAAATTGACCTATAAAATTAGTGTCATATTCATGCCATGACCCAATGTGGGGAAGGGGACTCTCCAATTCACCATGACCCCAAATACTATGAAAGAAGAAATGGAAATCATGGAACTTATCACCAATGATAAAAAAACAACTTTACATGCTACTAAATATCTCCTGCTCAAAAATTAATTATCCTCTTAGAAACAAGACAAGATGGGCTCTTACCAAATCTATTCCATCGAATATCATTCACACTCCACTTGACCAAAATTCAACCAATAATCAAGTACCCCCAAAGGTACCCATGGTTACATTTAAATCCAATGGCCCTAGAAAGTCTAGTAAATTTTCTAATAATATAGTGGCTAATTTGAAAAAGAATACCACTAGCATTTCTCTGTTTCAATTGGCTCAACTCATAGATCAAAAGGATATGTTAATTTAGTCTTTATATAGTAAGAGAAGTAATGGCACAAAATGTAGCTCATGCTAACATTTCCGTATATAAAAAGAAAACTAAAACTCTTCCCTTCTTATGAATAGTTCTTATTTTTATTACAGAGTATGGTCAAACCAATGAAACTTAGTTGAAACTAATTTAGGTGTTTATATTCTAGAGCTGCACAATACAAAAATGAAAGCTAGCCAATTAAAGTGTCTGTATCTTCTGAGTATGAAATATGGACCTCGTGCTTCAATGATTTTTTAAATCAACTCACTGAAAACCCTAGGCCTGAGAAAGAGCAGTGTAGAGTATTTTTTTCATAACTTGATAAAAACATCACCAAATTGAATGAAATCAATTGCATTCAAACAATGAAAAAGAGGAATATTTAATCATCACCTTTTAGACCTAAGGCCATACAAATTCATACCACACTATTTTCTTATTGTTTCACAAGAAAAAACTATCAAAAAAATTGCAAAGTAACAAGGTATTTGATCAAATCTTGCTCCCAATAATTCTTGAAGCATTTTCTTCATTGATTTAGTATTCAAAAAACTCTCAAGAAATAGTTACACATGATCTTATGTCCATTTCCCCAATAGCCCTAATTACATTGTCATAAAATTTGATAATTTTTGCCACTTTTTGCAACTTTTTAAACACAACATGTAAACAAAACCAATAAAAGGACCTTACATGAATACCATGGTCCTTTCAAGACCTTATTTGACCCCTTAAAGCCAAAAAATAGAGTTGAGGACAATCCCCAACCTTGTAGTAGGACAAAAACCACCTAAGAATTCAAATTTTAGTTTTGGCAAGAAACCAAATTATTTGAAATCTAGGCCCAACAAAACTATCAAAACCACCTACGATGATCCAAATGGACCTCTCAAGACCCCTACAATGACAATAAAAACTCATAACATCAAAATGAGCATAAAAATAATACATGGAAGTGATGCTCTTGCATCATACTCCCGAGGAGGGAGAAATTCAAGTTCCATCTCAAATGATGGCTTTCGTTTTCTTTCTCTTCTTCCAATTGTGTTACATTTGTAGTTGTTCTCTGACCTCCTCCTGATCCTCTCCATTCTTGGCTTGATCTGCTCCATGTTTCTTTGTCTTCACACTTTTGTTTCATGCTTGATTTTTGTACCTCCTCCCGATGATCTTCTTCTCAACTGTAAGACTCCAAAATTCTATTTCTCTTTCATATGTCTCATGATTACTATCTATTTCTTCATCCTCTTCATTCTCTCCTTGTTCTAGACCTATAAAAACATTATCATGAACATGCATTAGATAAGAACCACGAGGCCAATTTTCCTCTTCACTAGCTCTTTGTGCTTGTTTTCTTATGTCTTCCTTCGTTGTACTACTTGTAAATTCATACCTTCATTAGAAATCTTCACCTTCCAATCTTGTTCTATCTCAAAAACTTGTTCCCACAAATCATCTTTAAGTACCTCACAATGTACCTCTACTGCAACTTGTTTCCTTTCTTTCTCATTTAGCAGCTCTTTTCTATCCAAACTTTGTTCACCTTCACCTTCCATGACAATTATCCTTTGCTTTCTTCTTTTTTGAACAATCACCTTTATAGGCCACTTCACCTTCTTTCTCATTGGCCAATACACAACTTTTCCTTGGTATTCTTCCTCAAGATACTTCTGCACTACAAGCTTAGTACCTCTTTTCAACTCTACGATTTCTCTATCAAACTTTGCAACTTGGCTTATCATGTTGTCTTTCATCTTGTCCTTCCTTTTGAGGCTTTATTTCTTATCTTGCTAATGCATCTTCTTGTCTTTGTGATACCTCACCTTAGGCTTCTTTCTTTTCCTCTAGCCTAGTCTTTTGGTACTCCAATACCTTCACACATAACCTTATACAAAATCTTGTTAACTTGGACAACTTTCACTACCAAATCTTTATGGGATCTGATACCAAAAATGATGCAGAGGGAAATATTTTTGCAAACTCATTGAGCTTCAATAAAAAAAGAAATGTGATCCTCACAATTTTCTATCCAAGGTTATCTGACTTTTCAATGGTGGCTTCTAACAATACCCAGTTTACTACTCCAAACACTTGTTATTGTAGACATAAAATATCAAAAGGAGCCCAAATTCACCTCTATTTTTCACACTCGGACCTTAAAGTTATTAAACACACTCCAAATACTTTTTACTAACTATTCTTGATAGTGGTTAAACTCAAAACCAAGCAATTCCAATAACCCCTCAAAGAAGCAGGGTTTACACAACAAAAATGACAATATAAATACACTGTCTAACATAACTCACACAAACCATTGTATTTTCTCTTCTCCTTTGGTGAGCACATACATTCATGTCTACAGAAAATTAGTACCAATTTTCATAGATTTTTACTAGTTGAAAAGAGAGTTGTGAATTAAATAAACTCGTTGAAAACCTTAGGCTTGAGAAGGAGCAACACAAAGTATTTCTTTCATAACTTGAGAAAAACATCACAAAATTGAATGAAATCAACTCATTCAAACAATGAAACAAAGGAATATTTAATCATCACCTTTTAGATTTGTCCCAAGGCCATACAAATTCATACCACACTATTTTCTTGTTGTTTCGCAGGAAAAGTTGTCAAAAAAATTACAAAGTAACATGGTATTTGATTAAATCTTTCTCACAATAATTCTTGGATAATTTTATTCATTGATTAAGAATTAAAAAAACTCTCATGAAATAGTTACACACGAGCTTACGTCCATTTTCCTCAATAGCCCTAATTACAATGTCATAAAATTTGACAAATTTTGCCACTTTTTACAACTTTTTAAACACATGTAAACAAAACCAATTAAAGGACCTTACATGACTACCATGATCATTATAAGACCTTATTTGACCCCTGAAAGCCAAAAACAAGAGTTGAGGACAATCCCCAACCTTGTAGCAGGACAAAACCCACCTAAGAATTCAAATTTCAGTTTTTGCGGGAAACTAAATAATTTGAAATCTAGGCCCAACAAAACTTTTAAAACCACCTAAGATGATCCAAATGGACCTCTCAAGACCCATACAATCACAATCAAAACTCCTAACATCAAAATGAGCATAAAAACAATACATGAAAGTGATGCTCCTACATCAACTAATTATCCACCTCCACCCAATGTTTATTTCCTCCTCTTAGCTTGTGAGATATAACCAACCACAATTTTTTCTCCCCCATGAAAATAATTTCTCCATTCTCCTCTTGCATCCTCACTAAATTCACTAATTATTCCATTTATTTTGAGAGACTTGCTAATTCAATAACCTCTTTATTTTCTTCTTCTTTATTTTTAACTATAATAATATCTTCATGTGAAGAATCACACAAATCAATCAACTCATAAATCTTCTTCATATCTTGTTAAAAAAAACGTTCTTCATTAGATCTATGATCCAATATAGGGTCTTCATCAACTAATATCTCCAAAGGAACTTCTGTAATAAAACTCTTACCTTTTGTAATACTTGTTGAACTTCCTTCACCATTTTCTCTTCTATATTATCCTTAAGAAAGAGGACTTTTTTTTTAGCTCTCTCCAATATCCATGATGTCATCTCTATTTTTCCTTATATTCTTTTTCTTCCTTTTATTTTTTATTTAAAAATTAATATCTTTTGCTAATGGAATAATTCAATCTCCTGTCCTCTTTTTTGTACTTTAGAAGTTTTAAAAACCTTGTAGATTTATGTTGCATGATAGCAACAAACTCATGAGCTCTTTGTTGATTCTAATAGTTTAGAAGATTGCCCTATCTTTCTCTCATGCAACCTACTAGAAATGGAAGTCATTGCCACAAAAAATCATTGCTAAGAATAGGAAACAAACCATCACAATAATTTGCATTCTTATTCATTGTCTAAGTTTAGAAAGTTGTCCAAAATCCTTGGAGTTTGATTAGTTTCCCTAAATACAACTAAGTGCACTTATTTGCATGACATTTATTAAGTTGTCTTACAATGGCTAGAAAAGTCATTAGCATTAGATAAAGTTAAATTTTAAATTTTAAATTTTAAAAGCAAAAGTTTCAAATCTACGCATATGGAAGTGATCTAAATCAAGTTTGTACCTATGGATCTCATCCAAGGAGGTGAATAGTTTGTCTCGACATTAAGAATTTGAATATGGGATTCATTGACTAAAGGAATGGGGATGTAGGATGTAATGAGACATTTTCGTGCATAATTATGGCACTTGTAAGTTAATTATTTCAATTGCAATGTTCTAATCAAAGAGGGCCTCAAATATAAGGGAAAAGGGCAATGAATGTAATTTTCACTATTATAGATGTAAAAAAGCTTTCGTTATTAAGCCCATGAAAGATTAAAAATATATTTGCAATCAATAAATGTATGTATCATGTTAGTTCCTCTTCATGGACTCTCGTTTAAAAAAAAGTAAGAGACAAATTTACAATTTAGTTTTTATATTTACCCAATTTCCTATCCCTTAGTCTAAACCTTAAATCCCTTCCTTCTCTTACCCCTAATAGATATTAAAATATATATTAATAGAATCAAAATCCATAATCATCTAATATTTATTTATTTTTATTTTTATTTTTCTAATCAAATACCTATTATGAATTAATGTGCTAACATATCACTTATCTAGTGATGCCCTTGATTATAAACATAAAAAATATATTCCTTCTTAATTTTCCTTGTCATTGTACTTATCTTATTTATTTATTTTTTAAAAAATCAAGTATTTTTATTCTATTCAATAATTTTTAGATTGAATAAATTTACCTCTTTTAGAAGACTTGTTGTTTTGTAGCATTCCATCATTATAATCATGAACTGAAAAAGCTATAGTAAAAATAATACATCAATATTACAAGTAAAAACCATAGAACTACACTTTTTAATTTCTTCTATGATTTATATATTTTGTTATTTAAATCAAATATTTAAAGTTTATATTCTTATTTATATTACCCCATATTTTCTTCCAATAATAACATTGAAAATATGTTTTATCTAAGCATTAGTTTTCTTTATTATTTTTACTCCTATATCTTCTTTTAAGTATTAAATTGTTCATTGGCTTCTTCAAATACTCTATTGATGTATACTTATTTTCCTCTACCTCTATATAGTGGAAATCTTTTTTTTAATTTATTTTTCTTTGTTTTCTGAGTCAAATTCCTTTATGTACTCACATTAAATCTCACTAAATTAATAATTCTCACAAAAAATAAATCAAATTTATTTACTAATCAAATATTTTAATGATGAAAATTTCTGACTAGTGTTTTTAAAAATTGGTGTTTTAATTGTTTTTACCTTACTAATTCTTTGATATACATTTTGTATAACACACATACTTTACCAACATAATTCTTGCTACAACTCTAAATATATTGATAACATTCTTTGCTTTTCCTATATTCTCATAACATGTCTTCAATTATACACAACCACACTATATAGTTCAAACTTTCTTATCTAATTATTAATATTATATAACTAGCATACCTATATTTTACAAATATATGTAAAGTACGCCGAGAGATATCCTTCTCGAGACTATTATTTTTAATCAATTGAACCTTAACCCAAATTGAACCTTAACCCTAGCCATAAAGCTATTTGAACCCTAATCATAACCCTATTTTAAGCTAGTTCATATTACTGGCTCATAGATAAGGACGAATTCCCTAGAGGAGTGTCTTTCAAGTTTGAAAAAGTGTAGATGGAAAACCCAATCTTCGAGAGGGTTGTTATTGACTCCTGGCTCACCCAAATAGTTGATCATTGCACTAAGATTTGTATGTTATGTTGGTTGTTACTGACTCCTGGCTCACCCAAATAGTTGATCATTGCACTAAGATGTGCATGTTCAGCAGAACGCTAAAATTCATAAAAATCATACTGAAAGAGTGGAATATCCAAGTCTTTCAAAACCTTTTCAAAGAAAGGATCTCCTTAAAAGTAGAATGGCTAAGATCCAAAAAGACCTCCTCTCAAATGATTTTTCTTACATCCTAATAGATGAAGAAAGAAGACCTAAAATATAACATTTACTTTTTAAAGAAAATTCAAATAAATTTTGCATGACCACAAAGCCCCAATTTCCAATTTGTAAATAATTTTTTGTTTTTTAAAAGACCGGTCCTTCAATTGCTAGGGCATGAACCAAGCCCATTGCCCATGAAACAAAAAACATGTTACAAAGAGATCTTAGAAATGTTGTAAACTGTATGCATTAAAAAAAATAGCTAAAATCCATACAGCTCCTTTCGGCCAAAAAAGTCCAAATGCAATCACCATTATATTATTTGGTCAAATGCCTAATTCATTTTTTACAAATGAGAAACTAACAAACCAATTCCCAATTTGTCTTGAGAATATAAAACCTAATTAAACCCTAACCTTAACACTAACTCTTACCCTAAATGACCCTAAGCCTAAGACTAATTGAACCTTAATTAAACCCAAACCCTATCATATGTGAACTCATTATTTATATCCAATCTAGCATGGAAAATATAAAAAAATTACAAATATAGAATTTTAACATCTGTGAATTGTTATTGGAATACTTATTTTTACTTGAAATGTAATTAAATGAGTGTTGTTTTTATTAATAGAAATATCAAGTTTAATTATAAGTATTTTATATTGGTTATTTTTAAATGTTAATGGTTTAATAGTTAAAAGTAAAATTATAAATATCCAAACTTTTGTGGCATAGCACAATTTCATAATTATTTGATATTTTATTGAATACAAATATTTTTGCCACTCTAAATTGAACTCTAATACTTGTAATCTAGATCAAACTCTTTAGAAAGACTCATATTCAAAACAACTTGTAATGTCAACACTAATAAATCTATTTAAAAAAATTAGACAATAATAAAATTGCAAATTGTGTGATAGACCTCATTATGTGAAGATTGAACAATTATATAATGGATTAGATTAAAATACAATTGAAAATCCTCTTCAAATGTACTACTTATCTATTAAGATGGGGTGTATCATTTTAAGAATTTCAAATCATAAATATATAAAACTCTCTCCTTTTTAATAAATAATTTATGATTATTTGAAAATACATATCATTAATCTCAAACATTTAAATAATAATCTCTCTTATTTTTTAAAAACATTTTAATAATAAACTATTTCTGATTTTTTCAAAAGGCAAACATTGCTATCAAACATTTAAATAATAATCTCTCTAATTTTTTTAAAACATTTTAATAATAAACTATTTCTGATTTTTTCAAAAGGCAAACATTGCTATTTTTAATACAGCTTTGTGCTTATTTTACTTTATAAATGGTCTCTAAATATGCTGTCATGAACAACTACGTCTAATCTATATAATATTAAACTGAATACATTTTATTTTTATAAATAAAAATTATTTAGTTTTATAATTCCTCTTTATGAAATAAAGTAGATTAGTGCAGCATTAAAAGAGAAAAACAGAATGCCAACGTATTAAGACTGAATATATTGCAATTTAAGATAGCTAATCAGCCTTATTTTGGACAACTTCTTGAGATGTGTTTGCTAAACAAAATAAAATAAATCTATTACATAAAAGCATTGTCAAGGACCATCAACATCAATTTTACGAATTTTGTTCCTATTGGAAGAAATTTTGTACATCTTCATTCTTATCTGGGTTTATAAATGGATTTTAGTTGTGTTAAGTGTTCCTTTTGTATCTGGTTGGGCATGGTTAACAGTGATTTGTAATCAGCGCATTTTGGGCATGGTTAACAGTGATTTGTAATCAACGCATTTAGGGATTTCTTTTTGATGAATTATATGTTTTTGTTGTATTTGTATTATCTTCTACTCAATCATTATTTTTGGAAGCTGAATGTTATGCGTTCTAGTAGAAGAGCATATCACTTAAAATAAAATTAAATGGCAAGCGAAACCCACATGAGATCATTTGTTTACATAGGAATTTGCATAGCAATCGCATGTTTTGAAACAGTTTTCATGCAAAAGTAATAGAATCTTTTTTATTACCCTTCCATCATGTCGGTTATCTGAAACCCATTCTTTTTTTAGTAAAATGAATACCTAGTAAGGCATCTACAAATTTTATGTATTCCCATTAACATGACATCTTGCATGCATATTTTAGCATATGCAAATGAGAATTCCTGGGATTAGAATTATCTTGATGGTAGAATTCAAAGACTTGCATTGGTTTAGGATCTGTTCATTATGCAAAGAAGATGTGCTCCACTATGGACTCGTTATTAGTATTAGTATTATTATTTTATAAAAATGTTAATAATTACATTGTTCTCTTAGAACTGTTCCATTCCTTTCCATTAAAAATGTAACATACTATGGAAGAAATTAAATACATTTTATTTTTTCTCAATTTTATTAATCTAAATTCTTATTAGTCTAAATTGAAATCTAAATCATAAATTATGACACACCTTCAATAATAAATCATACATCTAATTTGATCTTATGAACCTCAAGTATTTTAGCGCTATCCAAAATGTGTGGAAAAGAGTGGCACACAAAAGAATAAAACATAGAATCTCGAGAAGAGACTTTGAGTAGAAACTAGTGTTTTTAAAAATTGGTGTTTTAATTGTTTTTACCTTACTAATTCTTTGATGTACATTTTGTATAACACACATACTTTACCAACATAATTCTTGCTACAACTCTAAATATATTGATAACATTCTTTGCTTTTCCTATATTCTCATAACATGTCTTCAATTATAGACAACCACACTATATAGTTCAAACTTTCTTATTTAATTATTAATATTATATAATAAAAATAATTAAAAATCTTTTAAAATAAAATAATTTTATATTTGAAATTAATTTTAAAAATATTTTAAAATAAAATAATTTTATATTTGAAATTAATTTTAAAAATATTTTAAAATAAAATAATTATTAATATGTGTGTTGCATGCTTCGTAGTGAGGAAAGAAGGGCATACAAATAGCTAATTTATCCACCATCAAAATCTGGTACGTCTTTGTAGTTGCACTTCTCCAGAGGACAAAGATCTGCTTCTTGTTTATGAATATGTGAGAAATGGTACTGCGGTAGATCATTTCCAGGGAAAAAATGAAGGGAAAGGTTTAAATTAGCGTGGAAACAACCCATGCCTTGGCAACAGTTCACAAATGAAAGCCCCCTGTATTTCAAGGTAAAGGTTGTAGATTTTTCTGTGATAGCTTAGTTGCAGTTGTCTATGTTAGACTATGCCAATAACTGAATTTGCTATTGTCTCTTCGCACTTCACAATCTTGAAAGGAAATTTCATAGGGATTAAAATGTCCATTATTGAATTCTTTTTACTTGGTTTAAATTCTCAATTACATACTCATTTTCTCGTGCAAGAGGCTTACATCAAAGGTTCCTAAATTAATGCCGCCATTGGTCGTTAATCTATGAGAGCTGTGGGAAATTTTGTATAATCATCCCTCTCAAATATTACTGCGAGTACATGGTCACATATCGGGAGAATGTCAATTTGTAACTAGTAACGTTGAACCAAAATCAGGTAAAAATTTCATTTATCATTGTGCTAGCTCCTATAATATTCAATATCAATTTATCCATACTTTGTTAAGGATTTCTTCACAGTATGATGGTTGGATATGCCTCATCTAATCACAACAAAAATTTTTATCACAAGCAGTGGCTCCTATGATAAATTTAAAATTTATGTTACCCCTAATGCTTGGGTTTAGGAATTGTAGAAATGATTGTGCAAAACAGTTCATGTGCCCTTTATATGCTTCCACATTTGTTGACAAGCACGGGCTTTGAACTGAGCACTACCCAAATTTCCTGGCATATTTTAAGGTATTTATCTTAACCTGGGCATTTGAAATGCTCACTTTGGAATGCATTTGTTTTATTGTTAGTGTCATTCTCTTGTTTTTCACTTTTTCTCACTTTTTCCAAAGGTCTATTGTGTGCCAAACCCAAAGATCATTGTCCTTGGCCTACCAATGTATTGAGAGTGCTAATGTAACTGGCTTCTTTAACCATGAGTGCTTGATTCTGCAATAAACTGGAATTCAACAACAGATTAACTGTCAGCTATGCAAATATTGATGCAGATAGAGACCTAAATAGTAATGTGGCATAGAAAGCCTAAAAAATTCTAGAATCATGTCTGAGAAAGAAATACATTCGGTCAATCATTAGGAACTAACTTTCATGTTTTACAATCCTTATAAAGATCCTAACAAAGATAAAAGGTGCAGCATATTAGGAGTAAATAGCAGAATAGTTGCACCAAGTCATGAAAGTTCCACGAAGCATCCCTCATCCAATTATCATATTCAGCTTTCAAGAGTATAATTACTAAAACAATTACAAAATAGATGCCAATACACTAAGTTAGATTTGTCTCCAAATAAAATAAATACACAGAGAACTAAACAAATAAGCATATCATCTTCTCATTTGAGGTACGTCTAAGAAAACTGTACTAATCACCATGTACAAGGTTGACGTGCATTACTATTTTAACACAGTTGAAGGCTTATTTTCATTAAACAAATTCACCATCCTTTGGAGACTAAAGTGAAGAACACAAAAAGAAAACCTTAAGAAATTAAAATGGCGAGATATATTTCACCATCCTTTGGAGACTAAAGTGAAGAACACAAAAAAAACCTTAAGAAATTAAAAAGGCGAGATATACACCTTGAAGTTCCCTGGAAGATTAGCCTTACTATAGACCTCCTTTGCTATAGATATTGTTTCTTCCAAACCTTCCACAGGACATCGAGGATCCTTTTCACCTGTCATTATTGACTACTGTAATTTAAGTAGTGCTTCAGGATGCAGCTTTTTGATAGGCTCTGTGCCAATAACATACTGCAAGATACAAAAACAAACAATTATACCATTCAGAATCAAGAGTGGCCATTGCGCAATTGATGGAATTGAGGTTGAAGCATCAAATTTATCTCTTAATCCAGGGGCTATTTTGTCCCAAACCTGATCCATGAAATCCATGAGTATCATTCAGGTGACGGAATAAAGCAGTAACTAAAGTACTAGTCCAATATAAACTATTTTCCTCAAATAGACAGGCAAAGTGGTAGTACATACCAATGTGACCACTTCAGCATCTATAGAAGACTTGCCAAGATCACTTTTGGCTTCTGTGATCAAGGAAAACAATAGTAACTATTGAGATGGATAATAAATGAAATCAAGGAATTGAATTGTCTTAAAGTGCTCGCCTTCAAATGCATCTTGTATACTTGCAACTAAAGCATGCCATCTGTCATTTCTTATGGCCCACCCAAAACCCTTCACATATAGTGCCATTAATTTCTTATACAGATCTATTTGTCAAAGACTGAACTTTTGGTAGACCATTATTGCAAAAAGGAAAAACTAACTGAAACTCTAAATAAAACAGATTTAACTCACACCTGAACCCCAATGATTGGAACCACCACAGCATATCGTGGATCAGTAGCAGCAGCAAACCATGCATGTATTCCTTCACAATTATACCAAAGTTTCAAACCAATGCTAATCAGATGCTGAAAACCAGCTGTCCATATTCATAAAATCAGATTGAAATTTTCCACTTGTTCTATAGTAGATACAGAATCATTTCAAATGCTTGACAAACACAAATCATCAAGCAACCTAAAGTATAGCTGTGTGATGCTCTTTATAGCTAGTAACTCCTATGAAGGATCTAATGATTGTTGACATTTTTAGAAGCATTAAAGCAAGAAACCAGAAGTACCTTCCTATTTAATATTCAAGGGAGAGAAATTCTTCACCTCCTAGCGATTCACTAGTAATTCCTATTGAAGAGGGATTAATGTCCTCCCTTGCAGAAAGATAATCCATCAACTTTATCAAATCCCACACCTGTGTGCCACATTCTTCAGAAAATTAACTATCTGCTATGAAATAATGTTGTACATGATGTTCGACAATGTAAATTAGCACGTAGCTAAATTATACATGCTACCTTGAGATAAAGTTTTAGAGATATAGTCTATACTCTATGGATTAAAGTGCTCAGTCATATAGAAGCTGCTGCCCCTCCTTAACTCTATGCTCAATCAATTGAACTACAGCATCTTAAAGTTATTACAATATTGCTATGAAATGGTGCATAGATATAGTCTTCTGCATGATATTGCCCTTAATATGCTTCCACATTTGTTGACAAGCACAACCTCTGAACTGAGCACTACCCAAATTTCCTAGCATATTTTAAGGTGTTTATCTTAACCTGGGCATTTGGAATGCTCACTTTGGAATGCATTTGTTTTATTGTTAATGTCATTCTCTTGTTTTTCACTTTTTCCAAAATGGTCTATTGTGTGCCAAACCCAAAGATCATTGCCCTTGGCCTACCATTGTATTGGAAACCTATAGCAGCCTTTGCTTTCTCGTTATTGTAGGCTTTTGAATAACAAAATATAGAGCAGCAATGATAGCTAGGGTTTTACTTTTTTATTTTGTTGTTATTTCTTTGTTTGCTTGAAGTCGCTACCTTCTTCACATTTCAACTTTGTATTTTTGCATCTTATCTCTATTTCTTTTTACAGATTTAGCACTTCAATGGAAGCACAATGATGCTCCTCTGATCTTCATATGGGTAAGATCATTTTGTGGCATGTTAATATTCTTTTAACCTAGTTGAAATAATTTTCTTATAGAGATTATTAACATATGTGAGAGCTAGAAGCAAGAGGAACAAGTCATACTAGTTCATGGTGTAGAAAGTGTTCAATTATTAGTAATACAGTGTGCTGGGGACTTATTCTATACTTCCTAAATTGCAATATGTGATATTTCAATTTTTGGTTTGCACAAAGATTTGGCAAGGCCTGTTTGTAATTTAAAAGTAATTTTAAACAGTTTGCATGGTGAGTACATATTATAATCTATAAAGTGTACAAACCATTACAGTGATGAAACCCAGTCACCACCAAATCCTTAATAGTTAATACCATTCTCATAATGTTTGTTTCAAAAATAAAATACCCTCCTTCAAGAGCTTGAAAGAGAAGAGTACAATAAGTAGCGATTTCATGGTCTTGTTTCCCTTGCTTGAAGCTTTATCAAATGTGAATATCCTCCACTACTCAATAATCTTGGTCAATTTAAGAGGAGTAGCATTTTTATGCTTCCATTGAAGTGCTCGATCCATAAAATAGAGCCATTGCCACAGTTGTATGAATGTGAAAAATAGAATCTTGAGATTTGAAGAAGGCAATGTGCCATTTAAATCATGGTGCACACCATGAAAATTTCATGCCATCTTCTCAATCACATGAGCCATCTCCAAGAAATTAACAGATTCTTGTTCTCATAGCATGAATCTCTGTTGTCTCTATACAATCATTCATAATTGCATGAAGCATGAGCAGTTTTAAGGCAGCTACAAGTTTCTGGGTCTAAATCTTTTATCCTTGTTGAGAGGGTGGCTATCTATTGATAAAAAAAGGTGTCAAATGACTGGTTCTTTGCAACCATGTTGTACTGGAAATTGACATGGAAATTGACAAACACATCTATGTTTTTTTTTCCACTATTTTATTCATGTTATTCAATTTCTGATCTAGTTGGGTTATTATTGGTTTTATTGCAGGGATGGATTTTTGGTTTTCATTCATAGAATGTGTAGAGCATACCCTAGCGCATGTCATTTTTACTATTTATAGCTTCCAACATTTCTTGTAATTTCATTTGCTAATTAGTTAAATCTTAAAGATTTTCTCACGCCATGTTATTTTCTACCTTTTGTCAAGAGCTTTTGCAGTTGCGAGCGCATGTTGTTTCTTCTGATGTTACTATACCTTCTGTTTATGATCTGGCAGAGCAGGCTACTGAAGTGTTTAATTACTTTGGCTACATTTTTAGTCCTAATCTATCATGTATTTGAGGTTTTGCCTACTTTATATTTCAGGGAGCATGGGCTCATTCCATGGTTGGAAAACTCGCCAATTGCAAGTACTTGGCAAGCCCAGAAAACTTGGTTCGGAAAAAAGTCAGCAACTTAAAAATTGCCTAAATATCATTAAAAACGCTTTTTTTTTTGCAAAATTCAATGATAAGATGCATCCAATGAGTCAATAAATGAGTGCATAAAAGAAACAAGCTGAGTCTAGTTGTATTTGATTGATTTGAAAGTAAATTGGGTACAAAATGGCATCCTCATGTAGAATGCGTTAATGTTGATATTCTGAAACAAAATGAAAATAGCAAATTGTTTTTGTAAAAATGAAAATAAATACTACATTAATATTTTTTACAAATTTACATCTTCCTCTTTCCCATGTTTGGTGAAAACAAAGGGAGAGGTAGAACTAGACAATATTATAGATGAAGACTTCTAGGAAAACTTGGAAACCTAGACTTGGAGAGTACCTAGAAAATCAAATGACTTCAATGGGAGTTTGAGGGCAATGCCCCCAATGGGATCAAGGGGCAACGCCCTTTGTGGGAGTTTGGGGGCAACGCCCCTAGTGGGGTCAAGGGGCAGCGCCCCTTGTGGGGGTCTGGGGGCAATGCTCCTCGTGGGGGTCTAGGGGCAACGCCCCTAGCGGGGTCGAGGGGTAACACTCCTTTTGGGGGTCTAGGGGCAACGCCCCTCGTGGGGTTCGGGGGTAGCACCCTTGACACGCTCCCTATCACGATACAAGGCAAGGTCAAGCGGCTGAGCCCCTGCCATCAAGCTCAAATTAAGTCTTTCAAAACCACACAAACTGCAAAAAATGAATTGAAATTGCCTTTATTCCAGCCGTAGGTTTCTTTTTGCTAAGAGGCTAAATTTTTTCTGAAAAACTCGCCAAAAACTCTCTGAGTTTTTCTAGGTGAGTACTTGCACCAAAAACTCATTTTGAAAAAAAACTTGTGAGTTTTTGGTGAGTTTTCCAACTATGGCTCATTCCTTATGCATTTTTATTTTCTGAAATGGGTTTAATGTTAGATATGTGCCCAGTTCTCATTTTTTGATTTCATGTTAGATGTGTGACTATTTTGTTTTTTTGTGTTGTTGAGGAGCGTGGATGAATATTGCACAATACAAAATGAGGGTAGATTTTAAAAAATGCTATGTGGATTTGTGTACTTATGTTTAATCTCATTTTTGGATAATGATGGTACAATGTTGTGTGTTAGCAAGCACTTCTGGCTCTGACAAGGATTTTCTTCACAAAAAGACATTTGTGTTTGTAGTTAGTAACTTTATACTATTCTTCTAACAAAACTCAAAAGCAATTATATCTTGTCAAGTGGATTAAATGTCACATAGATTCCTAAATGACCCAAATCTTCTTTCTGATTACAGAGAATATGCAACACAACAAACAAAAAGCAGTCAGGCATGTAGAGATGGAAAACCCATAACAACGCTATAAGAATGCCATGGCTAATTGCAAATCAAAGATAGACTATATAATGCTGGTATGATTTTCCCTTCAATATGGCAGTCTCGTTGCATTCCAACTCAACTATTCATAAACTAGTATTACATGTTATAATATCTGGCCGATGCAAGGCAAACAAGCACCAATATTCAACCCCCTATATCTTCTACCCCATTCACATGAGAAAAAGATTAAATTGGCATGATTTCAACTATATGCTGTCAGTAAACTTAGCAATACTCATGGACAAAATCTTCGTCCAAAGCTATTTCTTCCCAAGTAGTTCTATAAACAATTCAATCTATCACATAAATCAACCCAATGTACGCTACTGTTTGACATGTTTATGTGACTTATTTATGTTAATTTCATTCTACAATCATTAATTCTTTGATTTCCGTGAATGCTCGTCTTTAAGGCGACTGCAATCTGTTTGCTATTCCCTCTAAGAAATTACGATGCTTATTTCTAAGTCACCAACATCTGTTTGTCATGATGTCTTAAGGAAGAAGAGCCAGTGATCAGATCAGTACTTATGTGATAAATCAACTCAATGTACGCTACTGTTTGACATGTTTATGTGACTTATTTATGTTAATTTCATTCTACAATCATTGATTCTTTGATTTCCATGAATGCTCATCTTTAAGGCCACTGCAATCTGTTTGCTATTCCCTCTAAGAAATTACGATGCTTATTTCCAAGTCACCAACATTTGTTTGTCATGATGTCTTAAGGAAGAAGAGCCAGTGATCAGATCAATACTGTGATAAATCAACTCAATGTATGCTACTGTTTGATATGTTTATGTGACTTATTTATGTTAATTTCATTCTACAATCATTGATTCTTTGATTTCCATGAATGCTCGTCTTTAAGGCCACTGCAATCTGTTTTTTATTCCCTCTAAGAAATTATGATGCTTATTTCTAAGTCACCAACATCTGTTTGTCATGATGTCTTAAGGAAGAAGAGCCAGTGATCAGATCAGTACTTATGTGATAAATCAACTCAATGTACGCTACTGTTTGACATGTTTATGTGACTTATTTATGTTAATTTCATTCTACAATCATTGATTCTTTGATTTCCATGAATGCTCATCTTTAAGGCCACTGCAATCTGTTTGCTATTCCCTCTAAGAAATTATGATGCTTATTTCCAAGCCACCAACATCTGTTTGTCATGATGTCTTAAGGAAGAAGAGCCAGTGATCAGATCAGTACTTATGTGATAAATCAACTCAATGTACGCTACTGTTTGACATGTTTATGTGACTTATTTATGTTAATTTCATCCTACAATCATTGATTCTTTGATTTCCATGAATGCTCATCTTTAAGGCCACTGCAATCTGTTTGCTATTCCCTCTAAGAAATTACGATGCTTATTTCTAAGTCACCAACATCTGTTTGTCATGATGTCTTAAGGAAGAAGAGCCAGTGATCAGATCAGTACCTTAGCATCTGGTACTGAACTAGATGCTTCAGACATTGCTTCATTACTCTTAGAAAAACAATAGCTTTAGGCAGGGACTCTAGCTGTGACACAGCTCTTGTTAGTAACGGATTGTGGCCATATCCTAACTTCAAGAAAAACACTTATTTCTTAAAGTTGCCAATACATAAATAGTAAGCATCCTACCATCATGACAAAACCAGAGATAGCATAAAAAAAATTCATATTTTACATTGGAGAGGTTATTGAACATTGCACCTAATTCTTCATCATTCCTTTGGCTCATAATAATTTGTTTTTTAAGTTGATTATGTTGAATATGATTAGAAACTTCTCTTCAATATCCACATCTCTTCATCTCTATCCACAAGTGCAGACATAAAACCCGTCCAGTCATTTAAAATATCTACACATTTGTCCAGGCATTTTAGTGAGCCTTAATAAAACCGCAATGATTTCTAATTTCATGGGCTTCAAGGAGAAAGGAAGAATTGAAAATGGGGGAGCACATCATGTCAGATAACTTAGAGATTCTTTTCTCAGGGATTTGAAGTTTGAGTATCCTCAGCAGCATAAATAAAGATATATGGTTTTCAAACTTGAAAATACCAAAGGTATTTTGTTTTCTTACTTGAAAATGCCAAATTCTATGAATGGCTAAAGATGATGGTGATGGCTCTAAGGATGATGGTGATGGCTCCATCTGATGATACCTCTGAATTCGCTGACCTGTAGAAGTGTAAGAATGTGATGGCTCCATCTCATGATACCTTTGAATTCACTGATCTGTATAAGTGTAAGAATTTCCCATTGAATTAGAAAAAGAATGAAAAAATCAATTACTATACTGACACATTTCACCAAGGACATGAATTGTGAATGAAAAAGAGAGATGCCAATCGCTGAATTGAAAGAAACAATCACAAGAAACACATTGTAAGTGTTAAAATATCTAATGGGGAGGCCAATAATCAAGATTATGAAACCCACAGTTCAATTAAACTAGAACCTTTAAACCAATGAAATCTTCCATTGCTAATACTGAATACATAAATAATTACTTACGGCATACATTATTCAATAGAACAAATAATTTACAGCTATATTACTTGCAGCATATATTCAGAGATCTCATGGAGACACCAAAGTGGAGCCTATGACTCATAACACTCATCCTTGGGATAAGAAGAGATATATGACAATCAACTAAGCACATAGAAAGAATATCAAAAAATGGATGTGTGAGTCCTTTTAACTGTAGTACTTAATGTCTCTTCATATAAAGGGATGACACAATTCGAGATCTTACAAGAATGTTAAAAGTTCTTACCAAAGAAAATAGTTTTTTTAAGAATTTTTAAATTCTTACATTTTAATTTCTTTAGACTTATGATGTTTCCATTTGAATCTAACAAATCTACCTCCAATAGATCTTCAAAGAATGGTTGAATGTAATGTCCCCGTTTTGGAGGTAATTCGATTTAATTAATTTAATTAATTAAGTTGTCCAAAATAATGAATATTTTATGAGGATGACTAATTAATTATTTTAATTAAATAAATAAGTGGTATTAAGTTAATTATTTATAAAGTTATCAAATAAATAAATATTAAAAGGTAACTTTATATTTAATTAATTTAATAAAGTGACTTGAATTATAAAGTATTTTATAAAGTCACTTAATAAATAAAATAAAATAATGTTCTAGAAGTTTCTGGAGAAAGTGGAGAAAAATAATAAATAGACGTCTTGGGCTTCATTCTCAGGCAGGCAGATTTGATGTTGATGATTGATGATTTCTTCTTGAGTATTTGTGGAGCCAAGTGGTCTGCAGATAATCAAATTGATCTTTGGGAACGAAAACTCCCATTGATTGCATAACTGAGGGAGTGAAATATCTCTTGAAGGGTTGCATTATTGGAGGAAGGTATCTCAGCCTTTATATCTGTGCTAGATTGGTAAAGAAATACAACGAATACAAGGGTTTGATGCATATCCATTTGCAGATTTTCAGGGATTTTAGTTGAAGATTTCTGATATATTTTGAAGAGGATTTTTGGTTGATTTTATGATTTAATTTAGCAAGCTACAGTGACGCTGCTACAGTGTCTCGCTACAGTGACGAGCTACAGTATTAGGGTTTCTTTATTGGCTTGTGCTGGGCTTTCAAGTTACAATTTTCAGACTTTGGATTGAAGGTTGTTTGGACCGATTTCTAGGTACATATATTCTGATCAGCAATTGCTAAGGCCTGAGATAATATCAGATTTATATCTGCATAACTGGAGAATAATATTTTTGTCTTAGAGGCTGAAGATAGCAACGAAGTCTTCACTGTTTGGAGGGCATTTTTCATCTGTGCATACTCAGATCCGTTATCAGTCTGTTTCCAGATTTTAATAGCAGCCTATTGAGTTCATCGATTAAGGGCTAAATGTGCATTGACTTATGTTCTTCATTGGAGCATACATTGTGGAGGCCTTGAGTTGATTTTTGTGGTGTTTGGAAAGTGCATTTGAAGGCATTTCGGTGGTCCTGTTACCAGATAACAGTCGCAATTGCTGCAGACCAGAATCCTACGAATTTGCTCATAACACTTCAGGTTCTTTGTCATTCATTATAGCCCATTGCATTGTCATTTTTAGATGCATAAGTTGCAGCTGTAGCTGATCATTGTACTCAGACTTGTCATTTCAAGACTTAGCTTTGCTGTTGCATCATACACATTTGCCAAAGAGTCTTGGATAATTCATGCTACATTGTATATGGATTGCAAACTGAATAAGAGAGCTGCAAGTTAAAGTCCTATAGTTGCTGTAATGATCGTTTAGAATAGTGCATTAGAATGTATGCCAAGTGTTTGTTAAAATGTGCTTGGCTATAGGAATGCATTTATTCATTAGGAACTCATGTAAAGGAAAGTGCTTTTCTTTCTCAGCTCATTGTTAGATCTTTTAGCATACATTATGAAGCTAACAGTCATATACCCCTAGTATGCCAATTGTTTGACATAATGTCAAGTGGCTGAAGATGAATAATTTACATTAGAATTCATTAAGTGCATTGTGATTAGGAGGTTGTAAATGCATCTAGATGATAGTTTAGACGTCATAGTGTTGAATTGTGATCATTGAAAGCCTTCATTTAGTATTTATCAAGCACACATCAGACTGAAACCACATACCAGCAAGTTGAAGGTTTTCATTTGAAGTGTTTGACGAAATTCATTGAGCCTTTAATCAGCAATTTGTGATTAGTTTGAGCAAGGCTCATTACATTGAAGTCCTCACTAGAAATAATTGCTCCTATGGTTTTAAAAATTATTTTCTTCACTCCAAAATCCAAACAGATCACAAGCTTTTGGCTTTCACATAAACTCATGGAAGATGACATTGAGATTTTCAGAAAAATAAAAATCAAAAGATAGCTCTCAATGAAAGAATGTCTCAAACTAAACATTCATTATAATTTTTCACTTAAACCCATGGACGATGACATTGAGATTTTAGAAAAATAAAAATCAAAAGATAGCTCTTCATAATATTGTATAAGAGCGAATTTGCACCCCATGTACGAATCCCTTTTTTCCCCTTATCCACTTTAGAAAACCAAGTTCGGAGGCTTAATTCCACCTAAGCCCGCTACTTGCATCACACTTGGCGCCTGTTTTGAGTGTCGGTGGAGGCGTTTCTGTCGAGGACACCTGTGCGGCGCACAGACGTCCGCGTGGCGTGCTTACGTCCCCAATAGATTCTCGTGTCTGGAGCCTGCAAAGGTGTTACTCTTCCCATTGGCAGTGAAGTTGTAATGCCTCCTTTAGCCACTCAACCCAAATATGGTCGTTTTCTTCCTCATTCCTTCATATTCAGTCTTTGAACTTGTATTAGGAGGTTGGAAGAGAGCTTGACCACTTCTGGACTTCATTCACAAGCTTCACAACATCTCTCAAAACACTTTACACTTCACAGCAGCAACATGAACACTCCACCACTTCAGTAGAGCAAGTGTGGAACAAACACCATTGCAGCAGAGGCTTGAGTTCCTCTCATTTTCTCCCCCATGCAGCCTTGAGTACTCTTGGTGGAGGTCGTAAGCTTTCACTCCTCTTCTCTATTACCTGGTTGAGTAGCATAACACTATTTTGTAGTGCTTTAGTGCTCTTTACTTTATTTCTATCTATCTGGCTGTTCGTGGAGGTGGGAACACCAAAACGGGGTCTGACTGAGCTAGGCCTCTTTACAGCCACCCAACAATTTCTCTCTCCCTCTTGTGTACAGGTTTTGAAGACATTCGTTTGGTGGAAGCCTCATCACTCGCACGATTGTAAGTATCCCTTTCTTTCTTCTCCTTACCTTTGTCATCTATTCTTTACTTTACCTCAGTTCTACTACTTTATCACATTCTATCAGTTCTTAGTAATCTGTTTGCTAGTAGTCATCTAGGAATTTTTTGTGATAAACTTGGTCTTTGGTTCATATGAGACGCCAATGCACCTCCAGGACTCCAGTGCGCTGCGCTGTCATCTGTTTCCTGCGCTTTCGTCCTTTGGCGAAGAGCTTGTCAATCTATCCAGAAAGCCTTTATGACCTGCTCTTTCTGATTCTAAAACTCTCGCTACTGTTTCATTGAGGTAGTATAGGGAAGTTCGTCTCGTGAGGCTCTCCGAATGAAGAGAACTCGTGAGTAGCGAATCCCCCTATATTACATTTTGGTGAACTTGATGTGAAGAACAGTGTTCTACTGTTCTTTAAAAAACTAGGAATTTATTTACCCCTACTTGGTGGGGTCATAACTTTTGACTCGGTGCTCGGAATTCAGAACCGTTTGTACCATTGGAAAGGTCTCCTAGAGAACTTATTTAGTCCCTAAAATACAAGTGCCTTCGATAGTCAAATTTTAGGGACCGATGCAAGTTCCAACCTCAAATTCCGCTTCAAAGACCTCTGAAAACACGAATTACTAGAACATAGAAAATATCATAAAAAATTGTAATGGATTTAATATCTTCTTTTATTAGTTTTGTATCTAATATTATTCAAACTATTAATGACATTCCATCTAATGCATGTGATGGTGACTTGGCTTTGCCCATCTCACTAGGTATCTTTGATCCTTCTCACGAAGTTCCTCTTTCTTCAAAGGATATTTTGTTGCAAGAAGATGAAATCATTGATACCTTTCTTCATGATACTCTACCTTTTATTCATTCCAATGCACTCTCCCCTAGAGATGATGCATTAGTGAATGACGAACCTCCTTCCACATCTAATTCTCCTTGGATCGATGTTGAGAGTGTTCCTTCAAATAACTATTCCACATTTGATCCTGTTTGGATTGATGTTGAGAATATGTATTTGAACAATTGTCCTACCAGCTATGATGATTCTGTAAGTGAAGTCTATGTCTCTATTGCCCCTCAAAGGCCTAAGAGATCGGTCATTTGCAAGATTCTAGCTAGTCCTTCTCCTAAGAGGATTTATTCTATTAATGGTGGTTCTCTTGATATTTCTAAGGCTCCCTCTTATAGAACGGTAGCCTATGATTATGGAAATAGAACGAATAAACAACCAATTCTTCCTATAGCTCCTAAACCTACAACTAAAGCACCTAGTGATTACCATCTTGTCGAGCAACCTTGAGTTACTTCGGATAAGATCTCATTGTGGGACTTGCTTCAGTCTATCCCGGTTTATCAAAGCATGCTTCAGGAAGCTTTGCAAAAGATCATCTTGCCTTCTTCCGCTAGGCCAACAAATGCTGATGCGTTGATGGCATATATTCGTGCAAATTCATTGAATATAACGTTCTATACGCAAGAGCTACCGCCTTCGGAAGTACATAAGCAAGCTGATCCTCTACTGGTTATAGTTAATATTAATAAGATTGGCATTAGACGTACTCTCATTGACATTGGTGCGGCGCTCAATGTATGCATTATTGATCTATTGCGCAAGATTAATATTGACCCATCTTCTCTTAATACTTCTTCTGTCATCCTTCGTGGGTTCGATAATGTCGGTTGACAATCCCTAGGCACGATAGTCTTCCTTTGAGGTTGGGACCCATTACTGTACCTATCCTTATATATGTTGTGGTAGAAAAGTTAGTGTGTAACCTTCTTCTCGGTAGACCATGGATTCATGCTCTAGGTGCAATTTCGTCTACCTTGCATAAATGTATTAAGTTCATTGCTAACAATCAAGTAGTCACGATCAAGGCTGACCCTGATGCTGTGCGCTTATGCGAGATGCCAGCTGTTGGTCAGGCTTCGATTGTACCTACTCTTATTCCTTCAATATCTTCTAGTGTGTTGATGTTTACTCTAGCAGTACCTACTACAAAGGGTACTCTTGAGATAAATGTTCCTGAAGATTCTTCTGAAGCAAGGAGTCCTAAGTGTGCTCCTTTTACCTCTTCTCAAAGGAATGCATGTCTTGGCGATGATCGGGGTTCCTTAGACTTTACAAATTCCTTTATTTAGGAATATAAAGTCGACCCGATCCACTTAGACCTTTCGATAACATCATCTACATCCGCTATCGAAGATGGTCATTCTTCTCCATCACGGGGCAATGTAGATGCGAGTTGCAATGTTCTTAGTATTGATCCTCCTTCTAAGGATGATGATTACGCTTCTGCTAAAGAGGACAGTGTTGGCAGTCCCATTAATAAGGATGATGGCAATCCCATAAAGGAGTGTGATCCCTGTTGTTGGGACAATGCTCTTTATGATGACCCTCCTTTTCAAGATCTGCAAACACGTTATGGCTTCGACTTTAAGCTCATCTCTAAATGTGGCTACGAGCGTAAAGGTTGGGGGCATAACGAACAAGGCATCCAAGTCCCTATAGAATTCGCGCCTCATAAGCATAATCTAGGGCTTGGTTGGTTGAGGGAACAAACAGAAACCATGGTTGGATGATGACATGAATTCCACTCAACCTTGTTCTCGTGGATTGATTTGTCCTCCTCTGTCTACTACCTTCGTGCCTTCCTCTTCTTCTTGTGAGAAGTTAGACCTTTCTCCACAAGGGAAAGGGTTGCTTCCCGCTCATCCTTTATTTGAACAAGAGCGTATTTTGTTGCGGTTTCTAAAAGTTCGCTTAATCACTCTTCCTTCTCCTACACGCAAGAAATCTCATGAACATGATAAACATTCTTTTTATGCATACCATCGAGTGCTTGGTCATTCCACTAGTGAATGCAAAGCCTTGAAAGACAAAATACAACAACTTTGTGATTCAGGTGCCATCAAACTCCCGTTTGATTGACACACCTGCCTTTACTTCACATGATAAGTGATATCGAGGTTTACCTCTATCCTGTCCTATACATCTTGCATGGTTTTCCTCCCCTTTTTGTTGGGGACAATGATAACTCACTTTGGAGATGGCGTCCTTCTTAAGGACCCCCTCTCTTCTTTATGTCTTTCAACTGAAGTGTCCCTTGAGTGGACCCCTCTCCTTTTGAGGGGTTCCCAAGGGACCTCTTTGAAAGCCTTTCTTTTGAATGGATTCTTTACGTATAGCTTGGGGACAGCCTAACTAGACCTCGCTTTTCAAACAGCGCATCCCTTGAGTGGACCCCTCTTTTTTTTCACGCCGAGTTCCTGAAGGACCCCTTTGGAAGCCTTTCGACTTGACAATGGTTTGTGTGACTGTCCACTTGCTCTACAGGACCGAGAACCTGTAGAGCTCCTTCACATACTTACTAGGTGATACGAGTTCTCCTTGAGTGGGGTTTGCTTTTATCACCTCCTTTGTGGTGCGGGCTCTACTCTGAAGCGAGTTTTGCTTTCACCACACGCTTTTAGGTGATACGAGTTCTCCTCCTTGAGCGGGGTTTGCTTTTATCACTCCTATCTTGGTTGCAGGTTCTACTCCGAAGTGGGTTTTGCTTTCACCATGCGCTTTATTCATCTCTCTCTTCTCTCTTGTATATACTAGATCGAAGATCCACATTTTCTTCATCCTGAGTATATGCTCCTTCTTTCTTCATCTTAAAGTTCTTCTATGTATTGTTTGGGGATGACGCATAGTACTGAGACAACTTTCTACATTGAGGTCTCTTTACTTTGTTGACTCAAATCCTTTAGCTTTTTATGCTCTAATGTTGCTATCTATTGCAGGTTCTTCTTGTCTAATGTATTATCTACTTCCTCGACAGTTCAGGTATACATTTCTAACCTTAATCTACATTACTAAGCACTCATCAGTATTCATGCTTGCTAAAGTGGGGGCAAAATGTATAAGAGCGAATTTGCACCCCATGTGTGAATCCCTTTTTTCCCCTTATCCACTTTAGAAAACCAAGTTCAGAGGCTTAATTCCACCTAAGCCCGCTGCTTGCATCACACTTGGCACCTGTTTTGAGCGTCAGTGGAGGCGTTTCTGTCGAGGATGCTCGCGCTATGCGCAGATATCCCTGATAGATTCTCACATCTAGAGCCTACAGAGGCATTACTCTTCCCATTGACAGCGAAGTTGTAACACCTCCTTCGGCCAGCTGACCCGAATATGGCCATTTTCTTCCTCATTCCTTCATATTCAGTCTTTGAACTTGTATTAGGAGGTTGGAAGAGAGCTTGACCACTTTTGGACTTCATTCACAAGCTTCACAACATCTCTCAAAACACTTTACACTTCACAACAACAACATCAACACTCCACCACTTCAGTAGAGCAAGTGTGGAACAAACACCATTGCAGTAGAGGCTTGAGTTCCTCTCATTTTCTCCCCCATGTAGCTTTGAGTGCTCTTGGTGGAGGTGGTAAACTTTCACTCCTCTCCTCTATTACTTGGTTGAGTAGCATAACACTGTTTTGTAGTGCTTTAGTGCTCTTTACTTCATTTCTATCTATCTGGCTGTCCGTGGAGGTGGGAACACCAAAACGAGGTCTGACTGAGGCAGGCCCCTTTACAGCCACCCAACAATTTCTCTCTCCCTCTTGTGTACAGGTTTTGAAGACATTCGTTTGGTGGAAGCCTCATCACTCGCACGATTGTAAGTATCCCTTCCTTTCTTCTCCTTACCTTTGTCATCTATTCTTTACTTTACCTTAGTTCTACTACTTTATCACATTCTGTCAGTTCTTAGTAATTTGTTTGCTAGCAGTCATCTAGGCATTTTCTGTGATAAACCCAGTCTCTAGTCCGTACAAGATGCTAGCGCGCTGCGCTATCATCCGTTTCCTGTGCTTCCGTCCTTTGGCGGAGAGCTTGTCAGTCTATCCAGAAAACCTTTATGACCTGCTCTTTCTGACTCTGAAACTCTCACTACTGTTCCATTGAGGTAGTATAGGGCAGTTTGCCCCGTGAGACTTTTTGAATGAAGAGAACTCGTGAGTAGCGAAACCCCCTATATTACAAATATCTCAAATCTAAAAATTCATTATATTACAAAATAGTAATCATATTAGTAAAGTTAAATACCAAAGATTTTTTATATTTATAAGTTATTTGTTGAATGGATGTAATTTACTAATGACATTAGCTATTTCTACAATTTGTATGTTATAGATGCAACAACCCTCTTTAACAATAGATGAAAACAACATGCAACAAAATTCATCCTAATTTGATATAATTGAAAAAAATACAACGGAAAACATTGAACAAGTGGTGAAATAATGTTTAACCTTTTTGATCATCACCTCCATCAAGAGGTAACTTCAGGTGATAACAAAGAACCAAAAATAAACAAAACAACTTTTAATGGATGTATAAATTGAATGTCACACTTATGGAATGTTCTGAGGGTTGGAAAAATGATATTGGAAATTACCAAAAGTCCAAGATTTGAGTGGAATCAAGATTGAAAAAAATATATGGAAGCATTACAGAGATTTATAAGAATTCAGAAAAACAAGAAAAAAAGAGGTCATGCAAAAGAGCACAGGAAGATTTATAAAATCTGGGACGAAATATTGAATTTCATCCTTTACTATTGCATGTCGGTGAATCTAAATACCTATTTCTTTTATATTGGTGAACAGATTAACACATGTTGTGAATTGAAAATTATAAACTCCAAGAGGCTTTCAAACACCAATAATTTTAGTAATTGGATCTTCTAATCTCATATAGAAGAATGCGAATTTCATTCTGTTATTTAAATATTTTGAGAGTTTTTGTTTCTAAAAATTTGCTTACCCATCTTTCCAATTCCATCCATTCTAGTCAAGGCATAAGAACAATTTTCCATTGAACTTTGTGAAACATGTTTGCGGCATCTGCTAAAGCAAACACACAATGCTTATTATAAAAATCAAAACTGTTACAATGAAATTTTGCATACGCTCTTCTAAGAGAAAGACAGATTGAAATATTTTAAAAACCAAAAAACTAACTATTTGAAAGGGAAAATTTACCTACCCACCTATAGACTGCAGTTTGCTTGCATCAATAATGTGACTGAATAGAGGCATTTATATCAGGCCTATGATTATATTTTTTTAAAATGCTAGAATAATCAATCTTTGGAGATTCCAAGACTAGTAATTAATTAGATTAGAGATTAATACCAATGCAACAACAGAGTGTTTTAATGAATCCAAAGTCTATTCTATCCCAAGAGCCACGAGACAAGTAGTTGTTTCAACTAGCAATTTGAAGTCTCCATGAGTGTTTTAATAAAACCAAAGTCTATTCTATCCCTAGAGCCAAGAGACAAGTTGTAGATGCATTAGTTGTTTCAACTAGCAATTTGAAGTCTCTTGAAAGGGGGACAATGAAACATTTCATTGTCTGACCTAGTCTCATGTCCAGCTAAGCTTGTCAATGTCACAAGTTTCCAAATTTTCAATCACAAACAAAATTTTAGATTTGATGAACAACTGAAAGGTCTTCAAAGCACAAACTATTGATGAAGATGAGCTTTTGGAAGTTCAAATGCTTGAATTAGATGGTGGTGGATTACTATATTTGAACACTAATTCTATGATTTCTCTTGAAAATATATTCAATTTAAATCTACCTAGACATAAAGATCATTATACCATAAATGAAGTCAAGCATACCAAGCTATATAATTTGGATAACACTTAACAAGTCAAGAATCAAAGGCATGCTTGTTGCATTAAGGGACTTCATTCGTGTATTTGCATGAGAGTATACTGTGCTAAACGTGTTTAATCCTACCATTTTCTCTGATATCATCCGTGATATCCCTAATGTAGAATTGTTTTTTCTTAATGAAATTCCGTTGTATTTTTTCTGGACATGAAATAACCAACTGAAATTAGTATAAACTCCTGAAATCATCCATTGAACAATAAAATTCAAATCAGATTTTAGTGCTAATCATTATGACAGAAATTTGTAACCTCATGAAATGATATTTTATTCAATCTCAAATATATACAGGGCTATATGCTGAGTTGAGTCACAAACTTCAGAATTACAAGTAAAATGCACTCACCAACAAGCTCTACAGCCAGTCCACGTCACTATAAAAGAAAATCTTCTTATTTGGCCTCCCTTGTACTGGTTACAGTTGTAAACAGGCCTGCTGCTTACCCAATTGATGCTCAGGAGCGAAGGAATAACAGCTTCCAAGTATGAACTGACCGTTGTTACAGTATGTAGGACCCACATGAGCAAACTAACAGATTGTGGTAATGGCTATCACCGAAAAGGGAAGAAGATCTGCAACTTTCCGAACAAACCAATTGCATTCACTCAACACTAGTCAGCATGGGGGAAAGGATTAAAAAAAATTAGCTGACGGATTACTGGCTGGCCAAATTAGATGACAACTCATTTGTTTTTGATATTTCTACCAAGCACTAAATGCAAGAATTTAAACTCCTTGCACAAAAATTAATTGGTTTTAGGTTACAAGTGTATGACCCATGGAAATTAACAAGTTCTAGTAGTCTGCACTTTCCCTTCTCTACACCAAGCGAAATAGATTCCAGAACATTCTGATTCATTGAAGGTGGTTTATCAATATTTGGGGCTTTCAGTCCCACAGTGAACAGCTAGAAAAAACATTTCTCCTCGTCCAATATGATATGTTGTGGGAAGCCCTGTAAGAGCTAGTAAGAAATTAGATACAGATCTGGGAGCAATTGATAAACCATCAAATAAAGTGTAGCTGCAAAGGAGGCGAGTGCAAGATCTATCTAATTGTTAAGTGAGAGTTCATCCACAACAGGATCTCCACAACTTGCTTCCAACTTGCTTCATATAAGAACTTTCATTCTCCAAAATCTAAATGGGGCGACGTTTTACAATCATTTGAGGTTATCTTAGATTTCTTCAAGGATGTAGAGAGTATAAAATTATATGTTACAACAATAGAGGGCATGAAGGAGGGTCTTGGTCATATTAAGAACATCCAACTGGAAAATAGCTTTGATTGTAAAAAGATACATCATTGAAAATAATTTGTGGAGCATGAACTTGTTTATAATTTGGGATACAAATCCAATTTTCTGTTCACCCTTTTGGTCTTTCCACAAATGTATCTCAAATCACACTTTTCTACTTTCCAAAGGACAACTTTTAGGTTCTTACATAAACTTAAATAGATAGCTGACAACATAGTTGATATCAGGCTTGGTGCAGGTAAAGTCTGAATTAGTTGGTGATAAAGGGTAACAATCATTTGAGGTGATGGATTATTGTCTGCAATCTTGTGTCCATGGGGTTGTCATAGGCATCTTTCGTTCTAAATTTCTTGAGCAATTTCTTGGCATATTTTATTTAAGAGAGAATTTTTTTTTTTTTTTTTCACATTTCAAATCCAAGATAGTAATGCAAAAGCCCAAGACCTCTCATGTGTAATGATTGCAATAATTGCTCAATATCAATCATCTATGGAGAACTCCATATGATGACTAGATTGATGACATATTAAAGCAAAATCGCAATCTCACCCTTGCTCTTTGAGGTAGAGATTTGGATCATATGGATTCACTAGGAATCCATGTTGAAGGAGATTGTAATGTCCAATATATAAGCATTGGAACATAGACACCCATTTTTATTTTTTTTTAAAACTGTACAACAAAAATCACCTAACATCACACAAAGCTAATGTGCACTTAAAGACATTGCAAGTGTAATGTCACAGTAAGCACACTGCCTCAAAGGCGGGGAGGGGAGATGCAAGATTGGGTACATGGAAAAATCCAAGTAATGGGTGTTTTAAAAGGAGAAAACAAGTCGAGAGTTCACCTACGATCAGTCCCTGTTAAGTCTCTCTATGAGTAAGGGAGGTAGTCAAGCCCTCAAGACGAGATCAAATACCACTAACCCATCCAAACAAACAACATTTAATACTTCTACACTATGCCACTCTGATAATTAGTCTCTAACCTTAATACGATTTAAATTAGTTCCTCTCACTAATAAAATATTTGTTTCATTTAATATGATGCTAAAATTACACAAATCCTACCTGGTTTAATTTGAATCCCGAGAGAAAATTTTCTAAGAAAACATTTTTTTTCAATTTAATTATTTAATCTCGTGGAAACTTGACGCACAGGCCATGTTTTCGTACTAATATCAATGTTGCTAGATTCCCAAAAATCTCAAGTGGCTGGCATTATTGTTCTCCAAGGCCTATGGGAAAGTCGAGCTTTAGCACTAGGTTGTACTCTATAACACAGAAGGGTCGCAGTTTATCCAGGATTTCCTACTCCTATTTGTAAAGTTTCAAGCTATGCGAGTTTACTTATTCTCTATTGTCTGCAAACTGTAAGGGATGATTTTAAGTGATCAATTTGGAATTTTGTATTTTTTTGGTTTTACATAGACTTGCCTGTTTTCACAATGACAGTTTCAGAATCCAAATATGTCTACTTTTTTATTTCCATTTTGAAAATGAGTAAGTATAACATTTCAGGTACAACACGCAATGTTTCCAATCAGCACTGACATACACATATTTCTCTCACAGGAATTCCTTGTAAGAGTAACATATTTAGAGAAAACCCGTGTTTATAGCTTGGACTTTGCATTAACTGAGTTCATTTTACAATAAAATCTTCACAGACATCTACAACAGCAATAAAGTTAAATCAGCACTAACTCTCTTTTACAAACTTTTCTGAAGAGTTAATTTCACAAAGTAGATGCAAACCCAGACTAAACCACAAGTATGGACTTATTTTCAGCTTTACGCAGACTAAGCCAGGAGTTCATTGGAGAATCCAGGTTACACTCACACCCCACATAGTAACATAAAATACCATTACATTTCACATAACTCGTTTCATTGCAGCACCTTTAGACCAACAAAAATCACAGCGGTTGAATCATTTTCAAGATTTCATGTGGGGAGAGATTGAGGACACCCTTTCTCTCACTCCCCTCACAAGCCACTCTCAAAATAATTAAAGAAATATTTAATGGAAATCCAATAAACAAACACATTATACACTGCAACTCTAATATAACACATTTGTCCAACCATTCAACATGAAGCATAACAGAGAATTTACCTCTATAAGCTCTCAAATAGTTTAATGAAAAATGGATGAAGACCAGCCAGTGAACTCGTCTGAGGTGTCTCCTTCCAACCCTAACTCTTCTAAAAAATTAAAAAAAAATTAAAATTCTCTCCAAGCTTCAATCTCCTCAATGTGAAGGTGACACTTGTAAAACCGACACTAAGCATGAGCACGCACATTGTGTGTGAAGACAAGGAAGATTGATCTTATAAAATCAACACTAAGCAGAGCACACACATTGTGTGAAGAGCACACACATTGTGTGTGAAGACTCTTTGGAACCACCTTACTCATGATTAATATTTTTAAATTTAGTCACTTTTGTTTCTTCTCCTTTTTGAAAGGTCTAAACTTAGTTAAAGGTTGAACTTAACATCCTAAAGTGGCTCACACAAGTCTTATAATTTGGGACTTTAAAATTAATAAAATATAATATAGAAATCAATTAAAAATCATTTTAGAACCTCCCATAAGAAATAAACTTAAAACTAATATTGGCATACTCCTTTTTCTATTATTCACACCTTTCAACAACATATCAACATAAGTTACACACACCAAATACAAAAGATTTCACACAAGAAAATATATTTTTCACATTACGAAAATAATTTTTACATCATGAGATAAATTCCACAACATTGAAGACCTTAGCATCTCCATATAGGCTACAATCAAGCTCAACTAGTCATTCACATTAGGGGTTTCCAAATAACCTCCAAAATTTCCATTGGCCATTGAGTTCTCTCCACACTCAATGCACCCATTATTATGTTTGTTATATAGTCAAAGTAACTTAAGATGTGATCAACAAAATAGATGAACATTAATAATTCAAGTAATATCTTAATTACATTTATTCATCATAAAGAACATCATTAACAAAATTCCATTTACACATCTCATATCTATCTTTTTGTTTATCTAATATGGATGCTTTCATTCATTACAATAAGACTAGTTTAATTGATTATCTAAAATTCACATAATCCAAACATACATTTAGGACCTAAAGATCAAATACAAAATAACCTAGGTAATCATTGGCATTACAACATTAAAAGATTGAACCTTTCCAACTCAATTTGAATAACACAAAATTGACACAATTCAAAGCACACTTTTGGGATATATGAATTGGATGATTTGACCAACTAACTTTGAGTAAGATCTTTATCATCAACACTTAACACGACCAATTTATATACCCCATACATTCATTTGGTTAAATCTATTTGCAACAATAGAACCCATCGATGAAGGAAAGAATATGACAATAGATGCATGGAAATTTGGGCCTTACAGAGAAACTCATCAATCTTAATGTACAAGGTTTGAAGAGCTTGCATCAAATTGTAAAGGGTTTTCACAAGGGTATATTTTTTGCTATTGGCCAGATGTAGTAATTAAAGAGCATGTTGTACATTATTTGGTTCATAATTTTGGTGACTCAAGAGCCTGTTGTATATTTTTTGGTTCATAACTTTGAATAACTCTACACATTAGAGACAAATCGACTTCCTCGAGATACTTCCTACAAGTCTTTGGCACAACATTAGACTTATCTATATTTGTATATATCTTTGCAACCTTTGTTGTTGTATAATACCATTTAGGAATATTTTTTTGTATAAATGATGAAGATTGATGTTGAGATAGAGGGGGAAATTGATCCATTGGAATCAAAGCCTCTTCTTGTTCTTCTTCATCAATTTCTTTATCTTCAAGTTTACTAATTCTCAATGTTTGAGAATTGATAGGTGATGGTGAGGAAGAGGTACTACATTCCTTTTCTTATAAAAGAACCTTGTTAATGTATACTTTTTTTTGGTTGTATCCATAAATTGATACCCCTTCAAATATGAGCTATATCTAAGAAAAAAAATTCAAGGACTTATCATAAAAAAAATATTTCCACTTTAAGAACATGGATTTAATTCATACACCCTAACACTCCTAGATGTGAAATTAAGGGGTTTGTTTATTCCATGTTTCTTTAGGTTTGATATTTTCAAGCACTTTGGTGGATGTCTAATTCAACAAGTTCAAAACTATATGAACTACTTCAATCTAAAATCTAAGAGCCATATTTGCATCCTTTAACATATATCATACTATTTTCACAATAGTACAACTATTCCTCTCTACAACACCATTTTGTTGAGGCATGTGTCAATTTTTTTTCTCATTTTCTTGCAAATAGTGTGAAAAATCCTTACTAATGAATTTCCCCTTGATCTAAGTGGAGGACTTTGAGAGAGTGATTAGAAGACCTTTCTATAAGGGCTTAAAATACTTTGAATATCTCAAAATGATGATATATTCTATAAGTCAAGAAATAGACCTATGTTTTTTGAGAATAGTCATCCAAAACATAAAAAATAGTAGGTATTATTTTGACTGCGTATCATAAGCCCACATAGATTGGTGTGCACCAATTCCAAGGAACTATGTAGGCTCATGTTTGTACAATAGGAAAGGAGCATGATGTTATTTCTGGACAAGATAGTTGGAGCACAAAACTATTGTTTTATGTATGTGAGAAGTCCTCACACCATATCTCTTTTACTCAATGAAAGAAAGTTGCCAAAATTGAAATGGTTAAATATTTTATGCCAAAGAGTAATGGATGAACTAGTTCAAATGACTACAATGGACTTTTCCTCAAGAGTGACATCAACAAATTGAAAAAAAAACAATCAGTAAAGCATGAGCAATAAATTTACCATTATGAGTCTTGTCTCAAGTGGGACAAAGTTTCCAATAATTATGATAGACAAATTCAACCTTCAAGTCGTGCTCTAACAATTGACTTATGGATATGAGGTTCTTTGCGGTCCCTTGACAATATAGAACCTTAGTATGTCAAAATTTGTGAGTTTTGAATGGTAATAAAATATCTCCAACACCCTATACTTCATAGGATGTATCATGACCAAGGTAAATTTATCCATATGAATTTAATGGGGTGATATTATAAAACCACTCTTGTCAGTCACATGTATTATGCCAGGATGCCATTATCTTGCTAGCATGTATCTAGAAGCAACAAAATCAACATACTATACATGATTTCTAGAAGTAAAATTTTGAGTTTCTGCAACATATAATAATTCTTCTTTATTTGAATCCCCTATTGATGCAACATTGCCATTTTAAATGTTATTCATTTTCTACCATTAAGGATTCTCTTTCTCATCCCCCTAAGAATATTTTTGTGATTTTTATAACTAGATTCACTATTTGAAAAGGGATTGTACCATCATTTTAGGAGATTATGTTCCTTCTTCCCACAAATAAGGTACTTCCTTTTTTTATGTAGAAGTGTCTTGTTGGATTTGGATGAACATGATTGAACACTCAAACATGTTTAGGTTGACTTTTTTTTGCTAAGATGTGAGGAAATAATTATCTTGGGAATCTAAGGTCTCATCATGAATGGCCTCTTCCTATTAAAGTAAATTCACTAATTCCTTAAAAATGGCTTTTTGCTAGCCAAGACAAGTGACAAACACATGAAATTTGATGTGGGTAATAATATTATGGCAATGAGTACAAAAGAGTCATTTGACATATCTTCCCTTAATACTTGGAGTGATGTTCAAATTGTACTTAGCTTTTAATGCCTTCATTTTAATATTGTAATTGGGTTTTCTCATTCTAAAGCTCTATCTCAAGATTATCTTTTAACTGCACTCTATGATTGTTCATCTATACTTCATGTCCTAACTATCATTTTATTCATCTCATAAACACCTTTAGCAAGTGATTCATGGAACAAAAATAATACCACTATCCCTTTTAAAGTTTTACTAAACTATGCATATGTGATCTTACCATTTATGAAAGATAATCATTTGTAACTTTTTAGGCTAAATGATGCATTTGATTTGATTATTATCGTTTTAGAGTATGACAAACAAGCCTTTTCCATTCCTTTTTCTTTTAATGCCATTGACACTATTATTTCCATTAGCTCTCAAAATCTAGTAAGGACACTTTTGACCACTTAACTATGAATCCTTTAGTGTCAATGGGGCTGCATAGTTCAAACATTTGAAGCAAAATATTTGCATCCCCCACTATTTTGGACCATTCACATGATCATAGATGGTAGGTTTAAAGATTGTCCTCTTCTTGTTTATCACCCTTTTCCTCTATGTTCTTTAGCTCATATGTTGCCATCTCATGAAATGAGAGTTTATTAGTTAACTATCTTTTATGACTATCCAAGATTGTAACTATCCTTTTACCTTTTTAATTATTTTCTCCTATCTAATTATCTTCAATGAACTATACTTTTTTCTCCTTTTAAGAATATCTTCTTCTTGAAAACTGAGCTCAATGCCCTAAAATTTTTCTTGTGGTGCTATCAAGCCAACCACAATGATCTCTAGATGAGTGAAGTAAGATAAAATCCCTTGTGCACTTGCAACATGAGAAAGTACCATTTTTCCAGTTATATCTATAGTGAAATAGAAATAAGCAACCTTGCCTTCATATACAAGACACTATTTTTTTCTCCATATACAAGGCACTATCACTTATCATTTAGAAATATCTACCCTCTTAGGTTTCTTTGAGACATGAATTTGTGAGGCTATATTTATATATGTTTAGACATTTAATACAAGGCTTAATACCCACAATCACTACAAACTCTTTTCCTTTTTGAAGACCTCAAATGATATAGAGCATACTTGACAACCATGAAAACCAACACGTTGGGTTTGTAATGTGGAAAAGGTGTAAAAACTTTCCTTTAAAACCTTGCTTGATCTCCAACATTATGCTTTATCCTTCTAAACTTATCCAAGGTGCCCAATCTTCTCCATAGACCTCTACAATGTACCAAGATAAAGCAATGGATGTTTCATCACCACAAATGGAGGCTCTTTCGATGGGGACCAATGGAAAATCCCTAAAATTATCATACTATGTGGGTAAGAAGCCTTCAATGGTAAAATAAAACCTAACAAAATTTCCTCTCTTTCCTCTTTGGCATTTAAAATTGGTAGAGGAGAAACATTTTAATTTTCCCTCTTTGTTTATAGCACCTACGACTCCCAAAACTGACCACCAAAGATTTAATTTAATATAGCCTCCTAAATAACTCCATAGGAAAATATTTATGTCAAGATGACAAAAATATCAATAGGTATCGCCATAAAATATGACATTGTTGACAGATATGGTTATTCTCCATACAAAATAATATGCCTAAAATATCATAACACACAAAACATCATACAAAATGTTATGTGCATCATACAAGTGACTATAATAGGCACTTGCCAAGACGAGGGCTTAAATTGATGAACATGATGACATAATAGCTCTATTTTGTGATGAAAATGTCAAGTGAATGACATGCTATTGGGTATAATGATAATGCTTCCTACATTTTGTATCATATAGTTAATAGACTATGGTGGGACTTTTACTATAACATTTTGTTGGTTTATTTTATGGTTTTTTTAGTCTATGACAAAGTTTTTCTTTATACTATTGAGTCAGCAATGTGGAGTCCAAAGGATGATCAATAAGTAAATATGTGAACCAATTACCTTTTTTTTAATTTCTCAATTGTATAGGGTTTTAAAACAAAATTGGACAAATGAAGTGTAGGCTGCAAAACATTGTGTGTTATGAATTTTTTCTTTTTTTTTTTAAATTGAAAGTTAAAGAGTGGAGTCCTCTTGGTGGAGTTGTAGGTGGGGGATACAATAAACAAATGAATTTAGGTGACAAGTGACTAATAATGCATATCAATTCTAATTTTGTATATTTTTTGTTTCTCGTTGTTGCTTAGGGTTTGAAAATAAATTTGGTTCAAGTAATAGGTTGCTTCCCAATTAGCAAAGAAGTTTGGGTTTAAAATTAGAGTTGTAGGTTGAACTACACATTGTTTAGTTCAACTTGCAAAATTCTATTTCATGTTTCAGATTTGTTTTGAACTACATATTGAAGTTGTAGGTTTAAAAAGACAATGTGTATTTCAATGTGGAAATTGTGAACCAAATTTGTGTTGGTCTTAGATATTTTGGTCATATTATCAAGATGTAGAGTTGAACAAATGTGAAGGTTTTTTTGAGGTTTTTCTATATTTTAATTGTACTTGATTTTGATCTTTGACCACAAAATTATAACATGGTAAGGTAAAGCTTCTCAGAGGGTTGTGTGGAGATTATTAGATATGATTTAGTCTCTTTCTATTTTATTACTATAGAAAATTATAGGTTGAAATAAGTCATTTTTTTTCCAACATGTAATTATCTTCACTAAAATTTTAAATACATATTAGAATTCAATTGTCAAGAGAAATTTGAATTTGATAAATCTGAATGGACCTTCACTTCTGCACAGTTCTAGTAGAATGGAAAATTGGTGGATATTATTGGTGATATATATTACTAGTGTTAGTGATATGTTAAATTGGGAATTCAATTTTCATTGTATAGTTGAATATGTTTTTTATTTTTTTATACAAGTTGGCATGTTTGAGACACCAAAAAATTTAATTGAATATAGGTGAATTTAGAAAGAAAAAAAATATATTTTTGATTTGTAGCAACAAATGTGTTTAATTTCCAATTTAAACTATCACTAGCAGTTGTATTCCTTGCATGATGTCGTTCATACAAAAGAGATATTTAATATTAAAAAATATATGGTGAGGACAATTTAGAAGGAAACTTGATGAGACATCAAATCCAACTCTAGTGAATATAGGTGATTCTAGCTCTCATAGGTTGAATTACAAGTGTTATTGATAGTTTAATTTCCAAATTGAATTTGCATATTGAAGTTTTTTAATTTATTTATAAATGAGATTCTTACAATAGGGAATATAATCAAATTTTAGTATATCACTTGTAATAAATAGGGCAAACTCTTGGTCAAATGGGAATCTAAACTTGTTATCTTAGCAAGGAATGCAAAAGATTGTCAATTTTTTTATCATTTAGATATGCAATTATTATTAATGAGTTATACATCTTGAATGGTGGTCATAGATGTAAATATTAGTACCTAGAATTATTGTATAGTTGTTACATTTCTTGAAAAGGGGAAATTATTGTAATGTTGTTTCAAAATTCAATGTAGCTATGTATAGTTGTTAAGAATCTTGGTATAGTGGGGTTTTAAATGCTTGCAAATAGGAAGCATGCTTAATGTTATTATGATTAGTCAATATAACATAACATATAAAATAACAAGGCTAAGACATCATAACATACAAATGGTTATTTGGCTTCACAAGTTTTGTATATAGAAATGCCATTGTGTAAACAAAATGTGTTTTATAATAGAGAATTCTCTATATAAATATGTGAAACTTTATGCTTGGTATGGAAACAGGTTTATTCTCTGTAGAAAATAGAATGCCCACGACATCATAACATAGAAATCACCATACCAAACATCATAGGAGACAAAGCATAATAATAATAACACCATAGAAAATGACATCATAATATAGAAATGAGCATACAAAATGGGGTTTTCAAATAGTTGTGGAAAACCCGTTGAAAATTAAAAGAAACCCCTTTTCTAACCCCTCTATTTACCTTGTTTATAATTTCAAAGAAGAATGGAAAATTGTCAAACATTTTTGGCAGATATATACCCACTAAATATGGGATTGTTTGTCTATAAAACACACCAAAATATTTGTTGAAAAAAATAGAAACAATTAGTCAACTTGTTTAGGGTTTTAAAAAAAATGTCATGGTATGAAACTTACTTCTAAAGCTTTCTTCTTTACATAAACAACACAAAGATGGGAAAACTATGAATAATAGTAAATTAAAGAAGTTTCACCATAGCCATAAAAAAGGCCATGATATTATAAACTAGAAAATAAGTTGAATCATTCAAGTTCTACCATAGAAAACAAAACCCCAATGTAGTGATTTCATTAATTTGTGCTAAATTTTCATATTGCCTACAAAAAGATGGCATCAAAATAAAAATTGCAAATTTAAAAAAACCTTGAAAAATTGCACAACCAAATAGCATAAAGGGTTGTATACCTGCCTAGACTATTTGTCACTTCCAAGTGTTTTCAACTTGGTATGTAAGTTGTCCCTTTTCTTTCCAAACATTGAATGTGCAAATAGAAATATGGTAGTTTTGGCAACATTTTATCATCCATCATTTTTTAAAACTCTTGACGTATAGGGCCATGTAAGCATAGTTGAAAACAACATGAGTTGTAACATCTATCCATCTACTTATCCTATCTAATCTACCACCATCATTCCATCATATGGGAATGAGACATGAAGTATTATTATGACTTAGCGTGCTATCATTTTGTAGGGAGAATAACTATTGCTAGAGTTTTGGTGTTTCCCTTAGTTCATTTTTTAAGGAAAAGAGCAAATGGTTCTTGTTAAAACCAACAATTCTCATGGGTTGCAATGT
Source organism: Sequoia sempervirens (assembly GCA_007258455.2). Taxonomy (NCBI): domain Eukaryota; kingdom Viridiplantae; phylum Streptophyta; class Pinopsida; order Cupressales; family Cupressaceae; genus Sequoia; species Sequoia sempervirens. Next base: position 47,915 of record VDFB02036793.1, read on the forward strand.
GCCTCATTTTGCATGGTGATATATATGTTATGATGTCTTAAGAAATCTATTTTTTAGGTTTAAAAAACAATATGTTTTGAACCATGCAATTTCTTATACCAGGTAGTGTGAGTAGTGTGAAGTGTCTACTATGAAGTATCATATGATGTGAGAGTTAATAAAGACAAGATGTGTTGAGAAACTTGATATTTGTTAAAATAAAATCCTATCTAAACATGTGTACATCTACATTCCATGACAATCTTTGGATATAATAAATTGTAGGTTTTAAACAACAATGTGTTATACAACCTACATTATACAAGGCTCACCAATATGGAGAAGTATATTGAATTTTCCCATTAATATAAAAAATGGTGTTTTTGCTATTTGAAATGTAGGCCTACATATATATAGTTAAAACATGATGGTTGGGTACATTGTGATGTGCAAGTTCAAAAATATAGTGTGTTTTGAAGCATGCACTTTCTTATAGTAGGTAGTGTGTACAATTTTAGTTGTGTGTACTATCAAGGTTATCGTATGGTATAAAGTGTAGATTAAAAAACATAGAATTTTTTGAAACCTCATATTTATTATAAGACATTCATAACTATACATATCTTCGCCTACATTTCAAATACCAACAACGTTTCACGATAATGTGTTTAGGTATGAGAAATTGTAGGTTTCAAAACATATCATGCTTTGTAACCAACATTTCACAAGGTATCCAAAACAGATCATGTTTTGCATCCTCGACCATGGATAATTATATTGTATTTTCCCAAAAACAATGTTAATGATGTTACTATTTGAATTGTAGACCTAGATATATACAAATCATTAGTAGAGGAGTTGGGTACTTTGTGAAGTGCAAGTTAAAACACATACTTTGTTTTGCAACCTACAATTTGTTATAGTAAGCAGTGTGTGTAGTTTGAAGTGTGTACTCTGAATTTTACACTATGCCATAAAGTGTAGGTATAAAAATATCATTTTTTGAAACCTCCTATTTGTTATAAGACATTCATAACTATATGTATATCTCTGTCTACATTGAAATGACAACAACATTTCACAACTGTGTGTTTGGGTATGAGAAATTACAAGTTTCAAAACATGTCGTGTTTTGTAATCTACATTTCACATGGTATCCAAAACATATAGTATTTTGTATCCTCTACCACAAAGAAGTATATTGTATTTTTCCTAATAACAACAATAATGATGTTATTTGAATTGCAACCCTAGATATGGGTATATGTGAAAAGATGTGACACAAAAAAGATGCCACTTTCTTTTTTATGCTTAAAATGAGAATTTGGCAATCACCAAATTTGGTGCTCACCAAATTTGAATGATATTATAAAAACAAAAAAGCCAAAATTTCTTATCATTTTTATGCTCTTTAACTCAGGACCTACATATTGTTTCCTCCTCAACTCGTGCTCACCAAAATACATTATCATTTTCACCTCGTGGTTGTGAAATCTTCATCAAGATGCTGCTAAGATGCTGAGGAGGTCAAAAAGGTAAGTATCTCTTGTTTTTTAGTTTTAAATTTTGATTAAATTGTAGATTGAATTAGGTTTTTATTAAAATTTGTTTTAATTTCTAGGAAATGATATTCCTCCCCCAAATATTGAAAATATTCCATTGCCTCCTCATGAATACCTTCCTAAATAAGAACCATAACAAACACTTCCATCAATTCCAAGACATCCCCCATGAGAAAGTAAAGAAAAAGAAAATTAACAAATTCGACTTGTGTGCCCTCTTCACCGACCTACGAACCAATCAACCCTTAGCAACTAGATGTAGAAGGTTCCCTATCCATTGGTGCCACCATGAAGGGATAAAGAACATTATTTGGGCTAGGTGGTGGATGGTTTTTTATCAACCTCTGTTGCAATAATTATAAGGTGTGACAATAATTTTTGAGGAAATTCTATTGTCAGTTTTCCTCAATGTGATTCTAAACTATTTTGACTTTCTAGATTTCCATGGTAGAGGTGAGGACTCCTCACATGAAAGAGTGGGGGTACAATGTATCCTAGACCTAGCACCAAGACCCTTGGGTAGACCTATGGTGGAGCATGTGATTGTTCATTCCATTGTGAATGATAGTGTCAAGGTGGACACCTTAGACTCCATTTGCTCACTCACTCAGAGCCTTATACAGTATACGAGGCCTCTAGTACAAGGTGATGTGGGCAAGTCTTCTAGGCCTCGAGTTCCAATCCATTTTTTCAATCCTGCAACATTGCTTGCACTTATGATCCTAAGAGTAGTTAGGATGTAGCTATGCAAGATACATTAGTCATAGAGGGATGGTTATGATCAAATACTTTTTGAATGAAACATTCGGTATTGATACTCAGGTAAATTTCAACAAGTTCATTTAATGTGGTTTATTAAATTTTATTTTGAAATGTAAGAATAACTAAATTAGTAAAATGATTATGATAAAAATTCAAGGTCAGAGTGTTCATGCTACTTGTAGCATTCCCCCAACCCCCTATTTCGTGACATCATCAAGTCCACAGGTATGTAACCAACAAAGAAATATAATTATTACATGTGAGTGGTTGATCCTTAAATGAATGGTTTTGTTATAAATCACTTTGGATGTTGAATAGTTTAATGGTGGACCTTCAACATTGACACCTCACAATAGTTGTCATTGATGAACTTTCACTTAGGTAACCATTATTCATTAAGGGTGTTGTAAAACAATGAACTAGGTAGTTTTAGTAATTGAACGACATGTGTTGTTTCATTTTTAGATGTTGACATCAAATACTCCTCTTAATGACTGTGCCACATTAGACCATGGTGTTGTTGTAGCAGTAGCAAATTTTGCTCCTTTGACAATGGTATGAGATAGATTAGAAAATTTCACATTATATTTGTTCTTTTGTAAATCTATTATCGAAAATTTTAATCATACTCTATGTAGTTTAATTGTTATCTTGATGCTTGCTATAGGGGCTTGTCACTCCAAATCATGAACATGCCCCTATTGTGGATGAACATCTTGATAATTTGTATGTAATAAGTGATTATTCTGTTATATGTCATTCTATAATTCAATTTTTATATATTAATATCTATACTTTTATTGTATTAAATGGATTTCAATAGAAGTATAGAGAGGAGGACGAGTATGTGCACTCAAAAGACACCAACATCATATGCATCTCCATCCAATCAAAAATCAAAGGACTCATGATATATTTCCTTTCCCTAGTGGGAATGACTACATTAGGGTCCTTTATTGTATGCCTATGTTGTATTTTTGAACATGTATTTTGTATTACAATTATGTGACATTTTATGTCTATATGGCTTTTTTGCAAGCCTATATGACTTTATTGGATATATTTTATACTTTTATTGACATATAACCTCATATAGCCTTATGTATTTTTAGTTAATGCAAATCCTTTTTACCACTATTATCCATATTTGCACTACAAATGATTAATTGAATAAATGAATAATTACACAAAGTTTATTGTTAGTAACCATAAAATTGTTATAAATATCCTAGGCCTCTTTAAGGGGGCAACCCCCTTTACATTAAACAATATTGGTAGCACAAGCATGTAATTTTTTAAAGTCTTTGTTAGATATATTATGGATGAATTTAAGATCACAAGAATTTGGTAACATAATGAAACTAAACATTATTATAATGCAACCATAAAAGATATATTATTGGGTCTAATTGACTATATCATGTGTAGAGATCACATTGTCATCCTAACTTACCACATCATGCTATATATCATTGTAAATTGAGCTTCCATTTTGAAATATTTACATTTTAGAGTGGCATAATCTACACCAATATTTCATTTCCATATCCTTATAGTAGGTGGCATAATGCACTCCCCCACCCAGGCAACTCAGTTTTTAATGTCTTCAAATTTTATACCTACATGAAATGTATAATGCCTTCCCCTTACATATTTTTTTATCACTTTTATACCTTTATATTGGGGACATCATGCTTTCACCTCCTATATATTACACTCTTACATTACCTTACCTTCCTTGTACATTGGGGGCACCTTGCCTTTCCCCCATACATTCCACTTTTCTAAGTTAGTATCTACTATGGATCTATATCACTTTACCTACACAACTTTATGTTTGTAGATGCCATATTAATAGAATAAGCCACTATAGTGACCTATGTCCTTACATTTGTGTTATATATGTTCTCACATACTTATCTTCATGCTCATTTGATGCTATATTCTTTGATTGTTTCCTTGGCATGATGATTTCTACATGTATACACAAATAAGACATAGAGATTAGTTCATAAAATTATAGGATTGTCATAACTTCGTTAGAACTATCTTATCTTCATTGTTAGTATTTTAATAACTTTCTTAGGAGAGTCATAGGTTCATTAAGACTATATGTTACATTCTTAGGATAGTGATAGGTTCATTAGGACAATCATGGCTTCATTCAAATAGTCATAGGATATTTAGGACAAGCATATATTTTTTAGGACTATCATAGTTTCATTACGACTGTCATAACCTTGTTAAGATAGGCTTTAACTTCGTTAGGACAATCATAGCTTCATTGGGACTATCATAACTTCATTAGGGCAGTCCTAAAGAATGTATGAAAAACATAGCTTCATTGAGACTATCATAACTTCATTATTATAGTCCTAATGAATGTAGGATAGTAATAGGCTCATTACAAATGATAACAAGAGTACTCAAATGATGAAGAAAATATTTTGTTCTATTTTTGTAATATGACCCTAGAGGATGGAAGAAGATCAGTTAAGAAAAGTGGGTTGTCATTGTTGCTCAAATGGAACATATATTTTTTTTATTACCATAGAAACTTTAAGAATGTGGTATCTTAAACAATTAGCTTGTTATTATTATTATAGCCAAGTGGTATGCACTGGATGTTGCTCATTTGTAAAGAGTTAGCTATTAGCTCATTTGATTGTATTGAATATGGCAATGATTGCTTGGAATTATTAAAAGATGAATTTACTAATTATGTCACAAAGTGAACTCAATCATGCTAGAAATTTAGATCTTCCCACTCACCAACCATCAAAGTCATGTAAAAAATTGCATTTCAAGGGTATGAAAATTGTTAATAACAAAGCTAAACATAATATCTTGGAGCAAGCCATGGAACAAATTTATATGAATGTTACTTGTTGACCTAGAAGAGAAGAAGAGTTGCAGGACCATCACAGGTTATTTTCTTCCTCACATGTTATTTTTCTAGAGAATCATACAAATATGTGAACCCATTAGATGCATTAAGTATCATTGAACAAGTAGGTTTGGATTTTGTAAAGGTATATGTATCACCACCTCAAAGTTTCCAAAATTTTACAAGAGACATTTTTTCTTTAAATTTTAGGAAAGCTTCCATATGGCATTTGAATATTTACAGAATGAAAATATTATAGTTACAATGTAGCCCAAAATGGTGTAGCTTGAAATGTCTAGGATAGTTAAGGTGAAAAAAAGGACCACGCCTAGTATAAACATGCCCACCCAGACATGTTGGCATTGACGGTTCACCCCCTATGACACACATAATGAAAATTAGGCTACCTTGCAACTTCACATTGCATGCATCTAATGATGTTTGGGGTAGTAGAAAAAATTCACCATGGACAATTGATTTTGAGTCTTCAAAATCTAACAAAGGTCATTGTAGAGGGGCCTCACATGCACCTATAGGTTTAGAAAAAACATTTGTATGTGCTACTGACTTCAAGATATAGTGTGTCAAAGTTTGAAATATTTTTGCACTTAGGGATCTTAAGAGAAAGCATCTACACTATGTAGCTTAGAAAATTTGGGAGAGTTCGGGTGCAAAAAAGGACTAATTATAGTGTAGACATTCCCACCTAAACTTTTAGGGTTGACGATGTTACATTGGTGGTTATCGTTGCACCAAAAGATTGACTTGTTAATGCTCGATACAACCGCCAGATTTATACAAGATCCACGGGAGGCAATTAAGCCATGTCACGAACCCAAGCACCGTGTTGCACCAAGGAGACCAAGGGAAACACCATCTTGTAAAAATCCCCCCAATGCAAGCAAGGGGTTCAAACCCATGACCTTGGCTCTAATAACAATGGTTACATTGGTGGTTACTATTGCATCAAAAGATAAAGCTGTTAATACCCAATAAAACCACCAGATTTATACAAGATCCATGGGAGGTGGTTAAGCCACTTCATGAACCCAAGCATTGTGTTACACCAAGGGACAAAGGGACACACCATCTTGCAATAGAAGGTTTAGCCCCACAATGCACAAAATGAAAATAGGCTACCTTGCAAATTCACATTATATGCATATGATGATTTTTGGGGTAGAAAAAATATTTCTCCATGGCCAAATGGTTTTGAGTATTCAAATTATGAGAGATTTTGTTGTAGAGGGGCATCACATGCACCTATAAGTTCATACAAAATGTTCGTATGTGCCATCGACTCCAAGATAAAACATGTTAAAGTTTGAATTTTTTTTGTACTTAGGTATCTTAAGAGAAAGCATCGACACAATGTAGCCCAAAACATTCAGGAGAGTTGGGGTACAAAATAGGACCATTCCTAGTGTATACATGCCCAAATATATGTGTTGGGGTTGATGGTTCAACCCTACAATGTAGAGAATGAAAATTGGGCTACCTTGCAACTTCACATTGCACGCATCTGATAGTTTTTGGGGCAGTGAAAAAATTTCACCATAGTAAAATGGTTTCGAGTCTTCAAAATATGAAAAAAGTTATTGTAGAGGGTCCCTATGAGACCCTATAGGTTTAGATGAAATGTTCCTACGTACCACAAATTCTAAGATATAATCTATCAAAGTTTGAATTTTTTTTGCACTTAGGGCTCTTAAGAGAAAGTATCGACACATTGTAGCTTGGAACGCTTGAGAGAGTTGGGGAGAAAAATAGGAGCATGCCTATCATAAAAACACCCACTCGGATGTACAATGAATAAAAAAAATTATGCTACCTTGCAACTTCACATGTATGCATTTGATGATTTTTGGGGGCATCAAAAAATATTTCACCATGACCAAATGGTTTTGAGTATTCAAAATATGAGAGGTTATTGTAGAGGGCCCTACGAGCCCCTATAGGTTTAGATGGAAGGTTCCTATGTAACACAAATTCTGAGATACAATACATCAAAGTTTGACATTTTTTTGCACTTAGGGCTCTTAAGAGAAAGTGTTGACACAATGTAGTTTGGAATGTTTAGGAAAGTTGGGGAGGAAAAAAGGAGCATGTTGTTGGAAGTATGAGTATCTTGTGTGTTTTCATTGATGTCAATAGTTCTAGGTTTTTGCATTGATGTCAATAGGTCTATGGAGAGATTGTTGGAAGTCTATGGAGATGCCTTGATTAGTTGCATTATGTTGTCATTAGTAGTATCCCTGATGTCAACCTCTAGTGTTGCTTTGATAAGCATGTGTTGGTGATGTTCAACCTCTTATGTGGTTGAGATGCTATAGAATTGTTCGAGGTGATGAGAATGTATTTGTGGTGCTTTGTTTCCAAGTGCTTTTGAGAAAATTTGAAGAAAAGAGAAAACAACATGGTTGAGAGGTGTTCATATAACAGAGTGGTGTTCAATGTTTTGCTCCGCATTTCTTCATGGTTGAATATATACCTATGTATTTTGGATATGTTGAGCATAGGTGTTCAGGGTGTTATATCCAAAGTTTCAAGTTTTGTATCATTGTGCAGAGAAAGTTATGTTCACCAGTGTGTGAATTGTGAAAGTAGTGTTGTTTGGGAGAAATGGTTTTCCTCAACATTTCTCCATAGTGTGATTTCTGGTCTTGGAGATCTAAGGGTGTGCTTATATTTCTCATATCTATATTCATTCTAAGTTGTTTGTGTTTTGGTGCTTTGTAAGGTTGGATTCAGGTGTTGCAATGTGTGGAAGGTTAACTGGTTTTGCAGGATGAATATGTTCTTCCAGTGTATGATTTTGTGAAGGATATATTGGATTTTAGGGTGTTGATGGAATATTCTAGAGTGTGTTAAAGTGTTTTGTGCATCCCATGAGTCATCTTTGGATCAAAGGAAGCGTGTACTTGATTTATCAATGGTGTTAACACATGTTCGATTGACCTTGATTGTCTACACTAATTGTGGATATTCTTTGGTGTTTGTGGAAGAGTGGCATGAAATGTATGAGTGGATTTGGGTCGAATTTAATGTGTTATGGTTTTCTTTAATTCCTTTTCACTGTGGGAATGTTTTGGTGTTGACCTAATTTGAATTTGCACACTTGAGGTGCATAGTCAACCTTGTGAATTGTTTTCAAGGTTGAAGATAGTATATATGAGTGTTGATTTGATGACGAATGGAAATGTGATGTGTGTTGGGATGTGAAGTGGGAAAGTGAAAAATGCAGTGTGAGCTTTAATGCCTAATACTACTGGAAGCGTTGAGCAGAAGGTGTCTACATTCTACAGACAAAGAGTGTGAATGTTCTGGTGAAGCAGTGGTGGAAATTTTTTTTTTCTCTAAGATGGATTTCTCATTGTAACAATCTTCTTTCTTCTTCTTCCTAATCTAGAAATGATCCATTGGTAGTGAGCCCTTCCTTTTCTTTTAGGCAATGAGCCTATTGTATTTGGTATTGTAATTACTTTATATTGTGAGCTAATCCTCACCATGGTTTTTACCTTCTTGGGTTTTCCATGTAAATTTGGTTTTCTCATGTGTTTGGATGTGTTTTCCTTACTATTTCTCATTTTTACATTCTTCTAATGCATTATAAGGGTTTAATGGTTGTTAAGGGTTTAAGGACTAATGCAGATATGAATGTTAATGAGGGTTTTGATGTTTTAATGTACAACCAATTCACCCCATCTCAATTTTCATGTGCATTCAACACATGCCTCGCATAAAACTCCCACTTGGATGTGTTGACACTAAAATTTTGGCCCCACAATGAACAAAAGAAAATTTAGGCTACCTTGCAACTTCACATTGCATGCATCGGATGGTTTTTGAAGGCAGCAAAAAAAATTTCACCATGACAAAATGGTTTTGAGTATTCAAAATCTAAGAGGTTATTGTAGAGAGGCCCTACAAGGCCCTATAGGTTTAGACTAAATGTTCTTATGTACCAAAAATTTTGAGTTACAGCCTGTCAACATTTGATAATTTTTTGCACTTAGGACTCTTAGGAGAAAGTGTCAACATAATGTAGTCTGAAGTGTTCAAATGAGTTAGGGAGAAAAATAGGAGCATTCCTAGCACAAACCTTCCCACCTAGATGTTTTGGCATTGATGATTTGGCCCCATTATGAACAAAACAAAAATTAGGCTACCTTACAACTTCACATTGCATGCATTTGACAATTTTTTGGGCAACAAAAAAATTTCACCACAGCCATATGGTTTTAAGTATTTAAAATCTAATAGAGGTTATTGAAGAGGGTCCCTATGAGACTCTATAGTTTTGAATATGGAATTTTCCTATGTACCACAAATTCTAAGATATAGTCCATCAAAGTTTGATAATTTTTTGCACTTAGGGCTCTTAAGAGAAAGCATCGACACGATGTAGTCTGGAACATTCAAGAGAGATGGGGTAAAAAATAGTACCATACTTAGGGTAAACCTACCCACCATGAAATGTCGGCATTTACAATTTGGCCCTACGACACATGAAAAAAAATAGGCTACCTTGCAACTTCTCATTGCATGTATATGCTAATTTTTACGGAAACAAAAAAACTTTCATCACAACCAAATGGTTTCTAGTATTCAAAATATGAGAGAGGTTATTTTTAGAGGGGCCCTACATGACCCTATAGATTTAAATAAAACTTTCCTATGTGCCATGAATTTTGATATACAACACATCCTATTTTGGTGTAGTCTTTTTTACGACATGATCTATGAAGGATTATCACAATAATGACATATGCATCTTCATGAATTGGTTGTAACCTTAAACTAACGAATGATCTATGAAGTATTATTCCAAGTATGTTAATTAAAAAGACTAAGAACAACACAATGACATCACTAATGGTGTATGAATAGCCAATTTTCTTAGAATCACTATTTTCTTGTATGAATAGCCATTTTTCTGAGAACCACATTTATGTTGCCCATTAATGGTATTTCATAGCTTTCCTAACAAAAATCATCATTTCCATTTCAATGAGAGCATACATGAGTATTTAGTAACACATTACATTCATTTAAGCCCAATTTCAAATTGTAGACAACATTGTAGGATGTTCAAGTTTGATATTACACAAATATTTTTTAGATTGTATTAAATATTACTTGTACAAATATACAAATAAGGTTGAAATTACAATTTTTCTCTATTTAAAATCAATCCAATGTACCATTTGGATCTACTCTACTCTTTATTGTGTCAAGTATTGCCACGTGGTTAGACTCGTGAACCTTCCATAGGTTCTTTTTCAATGGTTTACCCCCATATTTCATCAAATGAATGTTTGATGCCAAGACAAGGTTAGAATAATGAAGAATCTATGTGTCTCAAAGTCCTTGAATAACCATAGATTAGACTTCTCATAGGGTACCTTCTAAGCCATGTTCTAGTAACAACCACTGATCCTAGATAGGGTAATCAATATTTTCTCCATCTATAACAGGTGCTTCCAATTTCTTTTTTTCCTCAACACAATAACACATAATAATTCATTTCTTCTTCATTATCTTTAGTTGCAATAACTTCATAAACATGCCCTAAAATGATATGTCCCTTCAATGAGATGAATTTACTGAACAATTAAGATAAAACATTAAATTTTATTAAATTTGTATATGGATAATTTAATCAATTGGACTAGATATAACACGTGGTCAAATTCAACTGATGCTTCCATCTTTGTGAGTTGTAGTGTTGTCAAGAGTTTACACATCCCAAGTGGGCTCAGAGATCTTATACACCATTTTTCTACCCACTCATTTGACTCACACTCATTCTAGGCTTGATTTTTACATGAAGAACAAAAGCATACCATTTTTCGTGTATGGATACTCCATGAACCTACATTTCCTATAAATGTATATTTTGAAATATTTTAGTATCATCTAACAAGTAAAAAATATACAAAGTGAAGACTTTCCTTCATTACCACTCGACGATAGATTTCACATTTTCCAAATTTTCATTATCTTTGTACTTTAACTCTTCTCATGCTAAAGTTCTTTTAATACATGATCCTACACCATCATGCTCCCCCTTTCCATTCCCACCTCCGATAAATTCCACATATGTTGAACACCAGTGATCTTATGCATCTTGCTCATTCAATAAAACATCTGAGATTTATTGAATTGTGATGCATAATTATCTAACCATATGATATGTTGACAAAATTATATGCCTCTACTAACTAAATCATAATAGAACATCTAAAATCAACCTTACACAATCTTCTGGAATGTGTGTGATTAATGCTAATGTAAAAATGATACTCCATCAATATCTTCCTATCGCCTTCTATACTATCACCTGCATGAATGAATGATATATGCACAAATATAGCAACCTGTGTGGAGTTATAATATGGTGATTACATCTCATTATGTGGTTGTAGTATGTATTTCTCTACAAAGTCAACAAAAATGATGGTATGGAGTGGAAATGTGTCCTTGCATAAATTGAATTGTGAGTCCATCCATCAAACTCTATGGATATGTCTTGCATACTAATACACTATATTCTCATGAAAAATTCCCATAAACTAATACACTAGAATCTTTTCACTGACCAATTCACTCTTTTCTTCTTCTTTTCCATCTTTATACTATAGGCCATTATCTTATATTTTCCACATTCGACTAGTTCATTTCCAATTGTATGTAGACTATCCATATGTTCATAAATTGGAAAATTTTGCAAGCCACCACAATGAACACACATTGGACATCCAAGCATAGGTTCTTGTAAAAAGGTTGACCATCCACTCTTTCACATAAAATGTTAGATATGAAATCCCTTGAAGATCTAGGTTGAGCCCTTATGTTACATTCTTGCAAAATATTGTTAGGATGCAAATCTACATATATATGTTGATAAACATCATAATGATTAAAAATTAAATATGTACTCTACAACAATAATTTGGGTGTGTGTGTGATTTATTTTGACATAAAAAGGCTTTACAATTTTAAAATATCTCAGACTAATTTTAATTTGAGAATACATCTCTTGAAATTTGGAAAAAAAAATGTGTTTGAGTCATATCCAAAAAATTCTTTGAATGTGGATCACGGATTTGACTACCAATCCTCCTTGTTAAAAAATCTCTTTGATTGGTAGAGACCCTTATGTTATTCTTCCAAAATTCAATTAGGGATCTTACGGCTTTAACAATTGCTTTATCTTTTCGTGGTAGTCTACCAGAGAATGACCATAATTCATTTTTATTTGGAACCTCCACTCTTTGATGCCTTCCCATGGCTCTCATTAGAGATCTATTTATTTTCAATGCTTTACTTTTATTTGTAATGAGGCGTTTTTCCTTGGTTTGATTTCTTACCATTGTTGATGTCATGATAGATTGGGTGACATTACTATATTTTGTGTGTGAGGTAGAACCCACACAATCATATGCACTCATTATATTCTTTACAAGATTTATTAAATGAATCATCTGATGTTCTTAGCCCAAGAATCTTCATGATGGGCCTAAATTTTAGTTGCCTTGTCATTTCAACAAATATTTGATGTCTTTCCATCTCATTAACTTCTCAAAAAATAATCATCATATCCTTTTAGCATATCTTTGACAAGTATGCTTTGGAATCTTATCAATTGTTGGTTTCAAAATATTAGCATCAATATTAATCAAATAATTAGGCCTTTTATGCAAAAATCTAGGAGGTTTTCTCAAAGGTGGAGTTGCCTCAACATTAGGAATGTTAACAACATTGGGGATAGATGGTGTACCCTCGACCAGAGATGGAAAGGATGACATACCTTGAAATTGATATGTAAAAGATGGTGTAACTTCAACTTGAGATGTGGAAGATAAAGTGTCTCCAACTTGAGATGTGAATGTTGATGTACTTTCAACATGACATATCGTAGATGGTGTGCCTTCAATTTGACTTGTAGTAGATGATGTACTCCCAACTTCAGGATTCAATTGTCTCATTGTATGGAGGTTTTGCATCTAT
>VDFB02036793.1:62170-101816 GCA_007258455.2 Sequoia sempervirens
CTTTGATTTGGGTTTCATGTAATTTGATGCATTTTTGAGTAAGATATTCAAGTTTTAGTGAAAATGGGTAGAAACCCTGATCTAGGGTACCTAAGTGCATTCAAAATTATATATCTTCAATTAATATCCGATGGAAATTTCTAAAAACTTGTGTGGAAGGAGTTTATGATATATTCTAACATTTTTGTAAGTTTTAGAGCAAAAGTAGGTGGTTTGGGGCAGATTCAAGCGAACCCTAAGACTATTTTACATAAAAAATCTAGTAAAATTTGCATACATAAGGGTTTTATGAATCTTGCACGTGGTTTTTGAGTCTTTCATGAGTGTATTGATTTAGGAAGGATGCTTGGGCATGTTTTTATCCCATTTTAGATAGGGATTGGTGCTTCTAAATGGTTTTGGAGTCTATTTAATTGACTGTCCTAACATGATAGAGTTGATACAATCCTAGTCAGGACAACAAATATATACCTTGTCATCTTTTACATTGAAAGACCATGAAATAATTGAAGAGTGTTTGTTTGTGGAGTCTTAAAAAAATTCCTTTTATCCATGTTGAGAGTTTCCTTATTTGTTGTATGCCTAATATGTAGGAATTGAGTGTTCTATGGAAGCCTAATAGTCCAGTTGGGTCTGTCCATTTTGGAAATCCTTATTCTTGAGATATTTGTGTGGTAAGGGAGTTTTGGACCTGTCTCTTGGATGATGAATATGGTGTCTAATGAACGTACAAGTGGATTGGTGATTGAAACCCAATTTGAGTACTATGGAACAAGGTTTTGTAAAGAGGATTTGAGTCCTATTTGCCAAGACAAACAAAGAAGGTTTTGAGTTTTGCTTAAAGAGATTGAGATAGTGTGTTTTCTTCCTCCAACTCTGCATCAAACCATTAAACAAGGTTGACCAAATTTCAATAATATTTGCATTTCATTTCATTCATTCAAACTTGGTAATCTTTGATTTGTATGACCATAAGAATCAAGAATGGTCATATTTGTTCCTTAGAAATATCTAAATATCTTTTAGACGCCCATATGTTCTTATGTGTGCCAATATGAAACAATGTAGGAATGTGAGATAAAAATGCAACATATGTTCATTTTTGTCGACAGGAACCACTTAAGGTGTGCATATATCAATGGCATATTAACTCAAAACATGCTAACATAATCATAAAGTCAATTAAACAAATATAAAAAGAAAAAAAAAATGAAAATGATAGCAATTGAACTATGTGAGAAGGTGACAAGCACAAAATGCATAAAGACAAATAGAATGCACCTTAAAATTTGAGATTCAATATTACAATTTAAAATTTGTCACGTTCTTTGATTTTTTGCTTCAAACTCCTAACTTTTTTGACTTTATATTCAACTTCCTTCAAATTCATTGTTGAATTCTATGTACATATAATAGGATTAGTAAAAATTATGAAAAGAAAGGTCTATATTCTCAAATTTAAACAAAAAGAAATCATAATAAACATTTGAATTCTAGAAACATGAAAATATTACCTCATTTGATAACAATGGTGGTGTTAATATAGTACATAATATGATGCAACTAATCAAGGAAAACAATAGCAATGGAAGTGGAGACTTTGAAAATAATTACTTTGACACTTTCCGCCGACAAGCTTTTTCAAGCCCTCTTGTTGGTGGAAGTGTGGCAAGAAAAGAGATGTTTAAATGGATCGATGAGAGGATTGCAAATTGTGAATCATTACACTTTGGAAATCTATAGATTATGCACATGCTTCTTTGTTCATTAAATATTTTCTATCTACACTATGGGAAACTACATTCTACTTTTGGTAGTGGTGGGGCTTCATAAGAAATTGATGGGCCTAAGGCAACTCTAACCAAGCTTTTTTCCTCTGCAAAATCAACTAGTTGTGATTTCTAACTACCACTGGTTGGAGGAATTTGCACGGGAGTTGGAATTGAAGGTATTATATACAAATGAAGATTAAGGTGATCGTGAAGGGATTTTTTAGTGGTGTTTCTTGAGGGTGGAGGCTTGGCTGGCTTAGATTTGGTTTTACCCAATGGTATTGTTCTCTTCAATATTGATAGTCTAGGAATTTTGGAGTATACCATGTAATCCTTTGTAATCTTTTTGGTGTCTTGAGGCAGATTTTGATGGACGATAAGCATGTGGCCAACCACCCATGTAACTTTTTTGAAATTTTTTAATATAATTCTATTGCAACTATGGTTGCATTTTATAGATAAAAAAAATTACCCCATATAATCAAATTTGATTTAAAAAATTCAAATTTTTATCTTCTATATTGTCAAATGAACAAAAAGGTGATGGAATATGCAAAATATTCTTGTGCAAGATGTCAACACCATGAAAAAGCATTTTTTGGTGGATAATGCATATAAACTAAAAATCAAAGAATGTGGGTCTGAAACATGGTTCACATGCCTCTTTTTATTGCTTTTACAGTAGGATATTTGGCACTTTCTAGACTTAGTGATCACTAAATAAAATTTATTGATATTTTTCAACCCTTAACAAATTAGAAAAGAAGAGAGATAGATAGAAGAGAAAAAGAGAAAGAGAGAAGGAAAGGGAATGAGTGAGATACACACACACAAAGACCCTCACCCATAAACTATTTACCCTCAATTGTAAATCCTAAACTCTATATTGATACCCTAAAATGTAAATTGAATACCCTAAACCCTACACCTCAACCCTAGATACCTTATACCATCAACCCTAAACCCTACACCCTTAACATATACCCTCAGTTGTACTTCCAATACCCTCAACCCTATAATCAGTACCCTTAACCCCAAACTGTATTCCCTAAACCCTAAAGTACCCTCGATCATATAACCCTATATGCTAAACCCTCAACCCTATACCCTCAACCATAAATCCAATACCCTCAACTCTATGCCCTATGTACCCTAAACCTTGTACCATCAATCTTGTACCCTAAAGCCTATACCAATACCCTAAACCCTAAATCCTAAACCCTATACCCTAAAACCTATACCCTATAATGTACCCTAAAACTTGTACAATCAATCTTTTACCCTAAACCATATACCAGTGCCATAAATCCTAAACCCTATACCCTTTGTACCCTAAACCTTTTACCATCAATCTTGTACCCTAAACCCTATACCAATACCTTGAACCCTAAACCCTGTACTCTATACCCTAAACCATATGCCCTATGTACCCTAAACCTTGTACCATCAATCTTGTACCCTAAAACCTATATCGATACCCTAAACACTATACCCTAAACCCTATATCCTACACCCTACATCCTATACCTAGATGGGGAGAGAGAGGGGTGAGATAGATAGAGGGGGATATGGACAATCCTAATGAAGGTTGAAGCCTGAAGTAGTCTTTTATGGCATGAATGAGGTAGTCGCTAGCACTCCTCATATGCCACATATATCATCACAATCACACAATATGGAGGAGCTAATTGATGGCAAGTTAAACACTATAGATATGTTGTCCCTAATTTTTTAGTATTGCTTCAAGATCCTGTTTCTAGTTTTGAGATTATGGGCTCATAAAATAACATACCTAGGTTCTCACAAGGAAAAAAAAAATTCTAAATACTACTATTGAAGCTCCTCTTTGCACTCTAATGAAGCTCCTCACATTGAGGAATATTTTATCAAATGACAAGAAGCACACTTAGAATCAATGAGAAAGGAAAGAAAGGGAGAGAAAAATAGCTAGGATTTTAACTCAAAAGTTGAGTTGGAGCAAGAGAAACTTGACATTCCTACAACTAGAATTGGTTTTCATAGCAATGCTTATAATACCAATTGAAAGGATATTGGGTTTTAGGGATCAACAAAAAAGTTGGAAGTACTGAAAATCACAACCTTTTCCATAGTGGCTGACTTGAAGCAAAAGATCATGGTACCCTACAGACTAGAAAGGGTGGATTAAATGATATTAACATTGAAATTGTTGGTAGTTATACTTGCTTGACTAAATATATTATAAATAAAGGGAGTGGGATTTTTTATGATCACATAATTTGTTCTTGTAGAGGTATCAAAAGAACTTTGTGTTATAATTTTAAAATGGGCAATGCTTTGAAGTAAGAGAAAATACAAATGAAAAAGGCAATAGGAGAAAATCAATCCTTCTGGTAAACACTTAAAAACGTCCTCACGGATCATTACATTACTAACTAAATATTTCATCCTCTAAACCCATCCTCTTTTCACTTAATTGATTAAATTGTTTTAGTATTTAATTAATTGCCTCATTTTCACCTATTAATCTAATTGACCCACTAGGTTAATTCATCCTTTCATGCTAATATTTTATCTTATTAAATTAAATACATCAAGTTATTTAGAATTCAAATACCAGCCCTCTCTTATTTACCTGTTCAACTCCTGCCATTTAATTAAATATCATTTCACTTTCCCCCTTTCACTAAATCATTTTATTTAATGAATATCATCTAATTCTTCTAAAAATGCATAATTAACATTGTTTTAATTATCAATTGCTAATAAATCTAATTTCCTCTAATTCTGAATATTCCTCTTGCACATTTCTTCCAAAAGGTCCCATACATGGAATATTATGGAATATTCCCTTTCCTTCACATTTTCAACACTTTGTTTTAATTTTCTAAATTATATTTCTCACTCCATGAGATTATCAGAAAGAATATTTCTCTTTCTCACTCATTTGAAAATGGAATACCTACAAAAGCTTCCCCACAAAAGTAAGTTAACTCAAAATTGTGCTAACTTGACTTCAGGTCAAAGGCATGGTCAAGTTCTTGATTAAATTCTCTAAATTTTATTCTATTCACAACATGAGAATCCATGATCCATGCCTCCAACTTCTTTCCATCCTGACCATTGATTAAGCCTGTTCCTATCCTTCTCTTTTCATTTGCTTTCCTATAAACAAAACACTATTTGGAGACAAATGGATCCATATTTTAACAAAAAACTTATGCTATTAAAATCATT
The DNA here is from genome assembly GCA_007258455.2 of Sequoia sempervirens. Taxonomy (NCBI): domain Eukaryota; kingdom Viridiplantae; phylum Streptophyta; class Pinopsida; order Cupressales; family Cupressaceae; genus Sequoia; species Sequoia sempervirens. Next base: position 67,159 of record VDFB02036793.1, read on the forward strand.
TGCACTTGCACTCACATTTAGTACACATTTAGCTTTATTTACTTGCATTTTAGCTTAGCTTCCATTAATGGCTTCCATGATAACATAGATGCATACATTTAGCTTATTTGTTAATTAGGATTTTAATCTTTTGAAGCTTGCATACATTTAGAGTATATTTGTATACACCTATATCAATCATCTTAGCATACATCATGTTAAAATAGCTTGCATCATGTTCAGTTAGCTTTAAATCATGTTTTCATACACATCTATCAATGGTTTCATCAGTTTTCTTCAATAAAATTGATTGAAACAAGCTCATTATCCAAGGGATTGGAAAAGGGTCAACATTCCACATCAATGCGACACCACTCCCCCAATAGGATAAGTTTCAATGTCTTATATTAGAGGTTTTTCAAGCTTTCATGATTTAGAATGTTAGTTTTAATGACTTCTTTGCCTTTGTTTACAGTGAATGATCTTATCGAGATTGATGTTTAATTGGTTAAATATGCCTTGAATTTGTATGGATCGGGTGCAGTTAGGCTTCACTATGTCATTGGTCACACCTTGCTTCTTCTTAGGGTACTTGGATTGAAGTATTTGTTGGTGAATGAGAAGTTCAGGATCATAATTAGACAAGTGACAATCTACTTACTTCAAAGAAGTTGATTACATGATGGTAATCATTCTGATGGAGTTGATTCGTTGAGCTCTAGTTATTTGACACCATATTTGGAAAACAACACAAGCCATGATATAACAAAAACTCTCATCTTCTTTGCAAGCATGGAAGGTCTTGCAGACCAAACTTTGGTAAATTGAGAAATGAGATAGTTTGCATATGATTACAAAGATTTTGTTGAACAAATTATAAGTGATGAGGTATAGTAAATTCCATTTGAAGTGTTTGAAATGTCATATGAAATATAAAGTCATATACCCCATCAGTAAACTAATATCTCCTATAGATTTGGCTATTCAAGTACATTACATGGAAAGTCAACATAATAAATGCCCCTTCTGATAGCTTCAAAGAATCAAGTGAATATATAGACTAGACCATGAACAAGGTGGATGTTGTGAAGGGTGTTACTAGGCATGAGAGAATTTCACTAGGATTTTTGTCTATTGAAGAAAGCAACCAGGGCACTTTGAGGAAGAAATGTGTTAATGAAATTTTGGAGTTAAATAGGCAACTTGATAATCATATTCAGATTCAAGAAGGTTTATCTACATAAAAAGGAAGTTTGCGCATGTAAGAGAGGATGTCTCAGGAATGAAAAAACTAGAAATGAATATTGATACTATAGATAAATTATGAAGGTCAAAAGAATCTACCCCCCATTCAAGATGTCAACAACCACTGTGCTTTTGAAAAGAGCAATTATTGTTGCTCTGATAATTTAGATGCTACCAATACGCCTTCTTTTGATAGTGAGCAAGATCTTGAAAGGTGTGAATCTCATTTGCATTCCAAAGAATGTAAAAATTTAAGTCCAATTTTGTTTAATATTAACTCAAGGCTAGCTATTTTTTATTAGATAAGCAAGGAAGGGCCTTGATCCCATGGTTACATTCAACAAACAAAAAGGAACCGAAAAAAGGTGGGAAACAACACCACCAGCAAAACCCAAAAAATAGTAACTCGATTAGCTCACAGGCCATCATTTAACATAGTAACCATAGTCCAACCAGTAAAATAAAAAATAGTAAGTTTCTACTAGCAAACTTAAAACTACGTAAACCATTAATTAAGTCAACAGTGTCCCAAGTGGTATTCCACCATATCATAGCTATTATAAAATAACAGTATGAGATTATGAAACAAAAGGACAAAAAACTTTTCTCAGTCATCAAAGCAACAACAAAAAGCCATTAATTGGATTTCTTCAGCAGGTCCCCATAATCGCCCATGAGAGAGATGTATTCTCTCCAGTCAGGTCGGACTCGTCCAACATCTTCAATACATCCAGCTTCCCTTGTTTCCTTAGCTTCCTGGTAATTTTGGATTCTCCAGAAGTAGCTCCCAACATTTCCCTCCTCATCAGTCTTTTAGTTACCTTCATGAGTGTAACTAAATCCTTTTCCATATCTTCAAACTAAACTTGCATAAAAGTTATTCTACTCTTTAAAATTTCATTGCCTGAGTCCTCTGTTTTAATCTCCATATCCATATCCTTTGAATCTTCTTCCTCCTAGGCTTCAAACTCTTCATACTCCAGGCCTTCCTCATCACACACAGTCATTTTTTGTTTTCCTTTTTTGTCTTTCAAGGCTTCTTTTGCTAGGTGGGCTGACCTTCTCCCACCACTCCCTTCCATCCCTTTCCCCTACAAAGTCTCCTTCACCTCCTCATTATGTGTCCCTTCCTCAAAAATATTAATGGCATCCCTAGGGTTTAAGTCTCTTTTGGGTTTCTTCGCCTTGGGAAGTTCCAACAACAAAGACACGTGTTTTCTTTTCTCCAACGTGGCTCTGATGAACTCAATCTCATAAACTCTTTTTTCCTCACTCTTATGCAACACAAGAGTTGAGGGGTTGGAAACATTGGCCACAGGGGATTGGATTTTTGCAGGAATTAGCACCTTCCTAGCAGCAAAAATTGGAGGTGAGCGAGGGTTAGGTTCCATAGCAGAGATTTCAACAGCAACAAGATTTTCACCTACAGGTTGTTCCTCATTATCCTCTTCAATATGGTTGGGATTCTCATTTCTACTAGCCAAAGGGTTTTCCATGAGAATTCAATTCCAAAGCATACTTATACAAGGTTAACATTAGACCTTGGTGAAGGGGAGGACTGATACCCTTCTCAATATTGAGCTACAGGGAGGACAACAAGTAAAAGGGAAAATTTACTCTCTCCCCATGCCGAATGTGATTTAGCTGGGGAAAATGGTACGCATGTACCAACATATACCTTCCCTCTAAAGTAAAATTCCACATAACAAATAGGCTAACTAAAACAAAGGGAGGAGGGAGTTCCAACCTAGCATACCCGTTCTGAAATCTTTTGAGGTTCTCCCCTTCGTACATGAATTTTTTGACAAACTTCTGATAGTCAGCCCCACTTTTCTTTGCAACTTTAATCCCTTGATTTTTTAAACCAGTTGCTTTAGCTATGAATCTCGTTGTGACCTCGAACTTCACTGCTCCAATGGTTACGCTACCCTTCCTCTAGGAGTTGGTGAACTTTTCCATTAGGTTCTCATTGTAGCCCTTTAGGGATTGGAAGAATGGAACCATACCAATTTTTTTGAAAAGCCTCCATAAATTCACATTTTGCTTAAGGGATTGACAATTAGGAGGCTCAATTCATTTCTATGGGCCTCCCATTTTGCTTCTCTGCAAATTCTTCAGCTACAGTGGACTTTTCTTCATAATCTCCCACTCCTTTCTCTTTCTTTTTGTAATGTAGCAAACACTCTTTCTCCAAATAACAATCAAAGCCAATAAAAAATTGTGAATTAAGAAGTTTCTTTTTGTGAAGGCTAGCGACACAATTGTCGGTACCAAAATCCCATCATTTTTCTTACAAGTATTAAAATCCCAATTAATTTTCATACCTTTCTCCACATTAGAAATTTTGGAATAGCTAACACAAGGAAAATCAACACAATTTGAAATGACAACCCTTAACAACTTGGTTAACTTCATGTGATTTTTGGTCACCTCCATGAAGGAAGAATAATTAATAGTACTTCCTACCAAGATCATAAAATACAATCTCGTACTCCCAATGTCATCATTACACAGAAATCCATTGGGCACCACTTGGATCTCATATTTCCCGCATAACATTAACCTTTCATCTTTGCATATTGTACTCATTTTCAAAATTTTCCTTTAGAATCAAGTCTCTTAAAGACTTCAGCACATTACCATTAGTCCATCGGGTCCACCCCGTACAACTCTGCGCCTCGTTGGCAACATAGTCAACAACTTTGTTGTCCTCTCTATAGACATATTGCACCCTGCAATTGGTAAATAATTTCTTAATGACTTGGAATTTATCAATTATATTTCTTAACTCCCATGGTGGCACAACCTCTTCATTCAGAATATCCACTATTAGCTTGGAGTCCCCTTCTATTATGACATTTTTATAACCTAGCTCCTTAAGAGATTTGAAGCCCCCTAACACAGTCATTGCTTCAACTTTATTATTAGAATAGACACCCATATTCATGCCAAAGCTCACTATACATTCTCCTTTGTGGTTTCTTAGTAGACCCCCCTGCTCCAACTAGTCCTGGGTTGCCTTTTGATCACCCACCAAAGTTAAACTTTATCCAATTCTTCTACAAAGGGCTCCACATAGTAGCCATTCGGGTTAGCATCTTTGACCAATTGATTTTAGTAAGATCCTTCCTTATGCCTCAATTCTACCTAATTCTCATTTCTTTGTAGTTAGGCTAGGCTTTGGAGAAGTTGTATCTTCTAGCCTTAATTTTTTCCTTAATTTGAGTTTTTATGATCAGACTAACATCTCGGTTGCTTCTCTCCACTTCCCTGAATATTCTATTATTCCTTTCCTTCCATAAACCCCAAGAGACAAATGGAGGAACTTGGTTCTAGAGGTCAACAATTACATTATGTGTAAAAGGATAATTCGACCAGCTTTCTATAAATAACTTCATTGAATGAGGAAACACCCAATCAAAGAATAACAACGACAAGAAGCAAGACCACACTTCCCTTGCAAATTGACAGTGAAAGAAAATGTGAATAATTGACTTCTCTTCCCACTTACAGAGGGAGCATCTATTAACCAGTTGGAAATCCCTCCTAACTAAGTTGTCAATACTAAGAATTTTACCATGAGATGTAGTCCACCATCAACAGTTAATTTTGGGAACCAAGTTCTTTAACCACACCTTATCCCATAAATGATCTAAAAATGCATCCAGAGGCTTCACCGGTTCTTCATAAACCTTTTTAACTGAGAAACAACTTGAAGATATACCTTTTGAAAGCCACTTATCTTCACTTTCTCTATCAAACCACTTAGCTTCCCCAATCATATTATGCAACCTTAGGAGGATTGGATCCCAATTTACCTATCTATGGCCTCTTAGATTATCCATCCTTAATAAAAATTTGAAATCCTTCCATTTTGGTTCCTCCATCTCCTAGTTAATATAGTCAGAAACCTTTTTACCACAAATCCTATTTAGGCTATGTTTAAGAGGATTTAGTTCTTCTATTGAGGACAAAGTAGAAGTATCTATCCAAGGGTCCTTCCAAAAGTTGGTATTATTCCCATTCCCAATTCTCTTTCTTACACCAAGCTTCAACAAATTCCTCAATTAAACAAGATGATTCCATAAAGCAAAACCACTAGGTAGGTTAGACAAGGAGAGAAAACGTCCAGGATTGTTGTTCCTCAAGTACTTTACTTGGAAGATTTTTACCTAATCTTTAGAGCCTTCAAGAAGATTCCAACCAATTTTAGTCGTTAGGGAGTTGTTAAGCATGGATATTCTTCTTATTCCCAAACCCCCTCTCCTTTTGGGAGTACACTCTTTTTCCCAACTAACCAAGGACAATCTATTTTTTTCTTCAGTTCCTGACCATAAAAATTTCTTTAAATCTATTATATCTTTTCCCCTATAAAGGAAGGAATTTTGAAGAGGGATAGGTAGTATATTGGAATATTTTGAAGGGAGGCTTTGAGAAGTTGAACCTTTCCTACCAAGCTAAGAAGGTTCCCATTCGATCTAGTGAGTTTTTTGTGAACCCTCTCAATTAGCTGATTCTAGTAATTATTTTCCAAATTTTTAGAGATCAAAGGTAGGCCTAGATAGGCATTAGGTAAGGTAGCTTCCTGACATCCCAGGATTTTAATCACTCTGTCCTTAATCAATTGGTCAGTATTGAAGAAGTAATTTTTTTTTTCTTCATAGTTGATACACTATCCAAAAACAATAGAATAGTTCTTGAGAACCTATTTCCTAAGACCTGCTTCCCCCACCGAGGCTTCCCCAAACATTAGAGTATCATCAAAAAACTATTGGTGGGAATCAGGCATAAGAGATGAGGTAGCTTTAATACCTTTGGGCACTTTAGATTCCACCATTTTTTAGATAATCTTGCCAATAAATTTAGCAACAATGATAAAAAGGTAGGGAGAGAGGGGGTCACCTTGCCTAAGGCCATGAACAGAAGAGAAAAAACCTTGGGGAATACCATTAACTAGAACAAAACACATGGGGGAGGTAACACAAGCAAAGATCATCTTTAGGAATCTTCCTTCTATCCCAAACTTCCTAAGACCAACAAAAAGAAAAGGGCATGAGACTCTATCATAGGCCTTAGAAATATCAATTTTGAAGGTCATCCCAGGTTTCTTAGAGTGGTCCATTGAGTAGATAATTTCATGGTGGAAATGACAGCATCAAGAATATTTCTTCCCTGGACAAAACCTTTCTCATTTGGGGCAATCATTTTACCTAACACTAGTTTAAGTCTTAACACCAATATTTTTGAGAAAATTTTGTTGACTGTATTGCATAGACTAATAGGTCTATGATCCTTCATGGCCAAGGCATCAACATTTTTTGGGATAAGGGTTATAAAAGTAGCATTCAATTGGTTCAACAACCTTCCTGGCCTGAAGAAGTCCCTAGCAGTATTGAAAAGATCATTTTTAACAATATCCCAGTAGGTCTAAAAAAAGGCAGGAGGGAACCCCATCTAGGCGAAGAGCTTTAAAGGCTCCAAAGGAAAACACAACCTTTTTTTACTTCTTCCATAGAAACAACATTAGTCATAATCTTTAAATCAAGATCAAAAATTACTTTAGGGATCACTTCAATAAAGTCAGCATTTAGCTAATTAACATTTCCAAAAGCCATATGGTGGGTTGTGAAGAAGTTAACAGCTTCTTGTGCAATATCTTTTTCATTGGTCACTATGGAGCTATCCTCTTTCACTAGCAATCTAATTTTGTTTATGCTTCTGTGTTCAAAGTGGATTGGTGGAATAATTTAGTGTTCCTATCCCCTTCAGTTAGCCATTGGATCCTTGACTTTTGTTTCATAAATATTTCCTCCTTTTCGTTTATCTTATACCATTGAGATTCAAGGTCTCTTTCCTTAGCACATATCTGTTCATCCACCTGACCAACCTCCATAATATCCCGAACCTCTTTTAAACTTTTTCCTAGGGTGTTCTTTATCTCAAAGATGTTGCCAAAAGTCACCTTATTCCACCCTTTCACTCTTTGCTTTATTCTACTTAGGTTTTTTACTAGAAAATGCATTGGGGTACCAGTTATAGGTTCCTCCCACCAAGTTTTGACAAGAGTAGCAAAATATGAGTGGAGACTCCACATTGCTTCAAATATGAAGGGGAAATGTCCCCCTATTATGATCCATGTTTCTTTTAAGCACCAAGGCATTATGATCAAAACCAGACTTAGGAAGAGTTGAAAGAGAAAGGAATTGGGAGATATTCCAATTAGCAGAGATCATAAACCTATCTAATTTGACTTGAATTAGATGGTTTCCATTCCTTCTATTGGAACAAGTATACTTAGTTCCTTAGAGGGGGATATCAATAAGACCCGCTGAATTTAAGAACTCAACCAACTCCATTATACTATCAGAATAATCATCCTGCCCTCCTAACTTCTTTGAGGGAAGGAGAGAGAATTGAAATCCCCTCCAAGCATCCAATGGTCATCTTTCCTATAAGAAATAGCATCACTTAATTATTCCAAAAGAAAAAATCTATCCCTACTCAAATTCACCACATAAATGTTTATTAGGTTCCATTTCTCCTAGGAAACAATGTCTTCAAGGGTAATCATTAGAGTGTTCTTACTAGTTGAACTCAAAGTTCCTTTAAGTTTAGAAGGATTCCAAAGAGTAGCAATACCACATGAAGCTCCTTCCACCTCACTAACAAAATAATTTCTGCCAGGCCAGATGCTCAAAATAACTTTATCAAAAGTCTCTTTCTTCATCTTAGTTTCCTGAAAGAGAAGAACATCCACTTTATTGTCAAGAATATAGGATTTCACCAAAAATTGTTTATACGAGCTATTAAGGCCCCTTATATTCTAGGAAAGGTACTACGTTGGTAAAGAAAAATACAACACCACCCTCACCCTAGAGAAGAAATTGAAGTTGCTTCTTCTTGGACTTCGACCCTACAATCGAGTCTAAGGTTATTTGTTTTCCAGTTGCCACATCCGTCACTATATCTTTAGTTCCATAATCCTTTTGGAAAGGTCTTCCCACCTTATTTCTCCCTCCCACATCTGGTTTCTTTTTCTTTTTGGATTTAGATGGACCTTGGGACCATCCCTCTTCATCTTCTTTATCACTAGACCCTCGAGGGAAGCCCAAAAGATCTAAAGAGTCACTCAGGTTTCTTGCTCCTATTTGGGATAAGGAGTGCATGTCCTCCAAAGACAGGTTTGTCTCAACCAGAATGTACTCACCTTCTTCAAGCTCATCTCCCACTCCTAGAATATGAACCTTCTCCTGGGTAGCCTGCTCATTTTTCTCCATAAGGGATCCCCCAAATGGAACATTCTCCTTATATACATCCTCCACCCATTCAGATCCACCTTTTTAGGAAAGCTAGGGGTTGGAAGGGTGGAAATAGGGGAAAAAACTTCAAGATTCAGGCATACCGAATCATTTGTTACAAAAAAAGGATTAGAAATAGACTTCTTGCCTAGGTTCGGGTTATCATTCAGTAGGGGAACAAACACCTCTTGAACAAGAATAGTAGTAGGTTGAGCACATGAAGCCATTTCACTAGCATAGTGTTCCTCCTCTAAAATTTACTCCTTAGCCTTTGAACCCTCGCCAAGTTTGTTCCCACAAGAGTCAATGAGATGACCAAACTTCTTGCACGGCTGGAAAAAGAGATGGGCATTATCATATTCCAGGGGTTGAGTCTAGTTACCAAATTTAGACTTAAGAAGGATTGAGGAAGGTAGGACTATATTCACTGCCACATTTACACAAATACAGGCATTACATCAGTATTGATCTCTCCTAAGTAATCTTATCTATAGCCAGAAGACTCCCAAAAGAGTTGGCGATACCTTTTAAAATTCCCTTCTCCCAAAATTCCAGAGGGAGGCCCGAGGAAGCCCGAGCAGTTGGGCCCGAGGCACCCGAATCGGTCGGCCGAGATTAATTGATTTCCATTTGAAAGAGGAGAAAGGATTTTTTGAATCCCGAGTCAAAAGCCCAGGGACCACCAGTTAGAACCTTCAACATTTCTTCATACACCACAAAGGAAAAAATAAAAATACCTTTGGGCATAACATTTATGGTGAGGTTTCCTTTGAGATTCCAAGTGGAAGCAACCCATTGACGAACAAGTTCAATATTTGGCCTGTACGCCAAAAAATTTCCAACTAGATACATTTTGAGGTTGTCCATCACCTTGACGCATCGAGAACCTCGGGCACATGCACTGACTGATCATTGGCGAGGCGGTTTCCAATAACCTTTGCATTTGTGAAATTGATTATAGTTTGTCCACGTAGAATGGGTTCTTCACTTAGAAAGGAATGAGTTAAACTAAAAGATGATAAGGAGAAATGAATGACTTTCAAAATTCCTTCATTCTTTTCCCGAGACCCAATTACAAGGAGGGGCGTCATATGGGAATAGCAAGGCTGTACATTTTACCGTTTTGCCAGTACTGCTTATGAGACAAGAAGACAGCATTCTTGGAATGGGGGAGCCTTCGGGCCCCACTCGACCAAATCCCATGGAAGCGGAGACAAATCCTGGCGAGGGATTGATTCAAAAACTTGACCAAGCAAGAAACTTTCGGAGAAGGATGCTTACGGTGTAATGTCCCCAAATTTAATACGCACTCTTAGGTTGGATTTAGCCTATTTTCGGAAACCTGTAGGTTAATCAATTGAACAAATTAGGGTTTCCACTTTTAGAGGAGGTTTTGAAGGTTTGCATGTGAGAGTTTTTGATGCATGTCTGGTGGAGCTTTTTGGGTTTTTGGAGAGCTTCAAGATAAGGTAACATGCATGTTGAAAAAATGACATGCATTTCTCTCTGGTTCCTTGCATGCAGAAAGGATTTTTGGGCTTTTCTGGGTTTTCAGAGATCTCTAGGGTGGTGTGACATGCATCTGAATCTGTCAACCTTTCCAAATACTTACTATTTATCGTAAGACATGTGTTCTACTTAGTTTGGCATTTTGTTGAGTTTGAAGTGAACTTACTATTTTTGGTACTTGCTATTTTTAGTAAGTCTATTTTTGGTAGTGGCATTATCAGCAACTCAGCCCAGATTATTATGCTATTTTTGGCAGTCTGGCAGAATCAATTTTGGTCATTGGTTTTAGTTGCTTCATTGGACTAAGTTTCAACGCTTAGTCAATTTTATATTTTGAGTTTGTATCCCCATGCCTAAGCGATGACTTCAAAGTTGTTTTTAAGTAGGGGCCATAAAGTGGACGCCTTATTAATGCATTTAATGTTTTATTAATGTTTTAATATTTCCTCAAAAGTGGGATGACTTGGGAAAGAGCATAAAGAAGTTTTAAATATTTTAAAAATGCATTTGAGGTGGACATCCCTTGGAGAAGTTGAAGAGCTTTCTTGGTTGGAGTTACAGGTTGCTTCAATCACCCAATTGTGTCAATATATTGATGTGTTGCTAAGTGTTGAGGATCTTTTTGGAAATTTGGTAATGTTATGCTGCTGAACTGAGTTCAGACTTTGCTACGAGGGTTGCGTACCTTCTAGCTTTCTATGCTATTCTTCGAGCTTGAAACTGTGGCTTCCTAGATGATGACTGAAGACTGTGCTTCACACAGAGGTGCATATTGAGCTTAATTTTTGAATTCTATAAACAGGTTGCTGCTGTATAATCTGTTTATTTCTGCTACTGAACATCATGGCTGAAGTAGATTTCTATTGATAGCTTCGCCATCGATTTTTATTTCATTATGGGTACTGGCTCATGCTGTTCTACTATGAAGGGCGCCAAGAATTGCAAGTTTATGGAATTTATTTCTGAGTATTAATTTTTCTAGAAGAGGTCGACCTTCTTAGAGATTGTACCACTTCACTGTTGGTTGCATTGGGACTCATGCCAAGTCTTTGCTGCTGTTTTGGCACCATTTGTTCATTGGAGTTTGGACGCCTTGGTGAGAAGCTTCATTTGACTGTTGTTTGAAGTCTTCCAGAGCTGCATTGAAGGAGTTGCATCCATATTGGTGAATTTCTTACTTGCTGGTCTGATTTTCTATGTTTACTGTTTTTAATCAGACTTGAAGTAATTCTGATTTTCTAATATTTTGAGGCTAAAATTTGATTGTAATCATTGTAAAGAGTTAAGGATAATGTCCTTAATCATTGGTTGTATTTGGCCTTTATTTTGACATGTTTTGCAGCTGAAATTCATTTATTGTAAGGCTGGTTAGTAGTACTAACAGTCATTTATTTACTTGCTGCAATTAAGTTTTGTATTTAGCTCCCACTGGATAAGTGGTTGAAGCATTTATATTTCAGCACTTTAAGTTTAATAATTCCCCCCACTGAATAAGTGGTAGAGTGGATTCATGGTCGACGCCTCATTTATTTGTAATTTGTTTTGCTCGGTGGAATAGCTGGTTGAGCTTGTAATTGGGTTATCCACCTACTTTGTATTTCAGCATTTACTTTCATTCCGATTGACTGGCACTATAGCAGCTCTATAATTTTATTTTCCAGGTTGCTAGCGATCCCAGGCATTTTAAGTATCTCTCCACCCTCCACCACATTGGGATCTTGGTGATCAAAGGTGAGGGTTACTTTTCAAGCTTGTTATTATTTGTTGCTAACAGCTGTTGGTGTTTGGTCTTTGATTAAAATTGAAAAAATTAGAGGGAATATTACACTTGGGCAACTTCTTCCATCAAGGATTCTTCTTCATGTCCTAGTGAGATGTTTGTTGTGGCTTCTTCTAGTTGGAATCACCATTTGAATAGGTATTTCACCAACACTCCTAGAGCACGTGACCCTTCTTATCACAAATGAGACAATTCATCTATGGGTTAAGTATTATTCTCCTACTACTACAATCTAGATCAACCACCTTAACGAACAAGTTTCTTACCATGTTGAGTTGTTGAGATTGCCTAATTCTCCATGGGTGTCCTTTCTTGGATTGCCTCTTGTTGAAGTATATTTACAAGTTCCTCAAGCGTGGACTTCTTGCTAGCCACATTTGAACATGTGATAAACATTGTAGACAAAGGGTAGTGCTCTCAAAAGAATGAGTACAAGTGAGTCATCTGTGATGAATTCCCCTAAGGCTTGCAGAGATATTTGTAACTAGGCTACTCTTATGAGAAAAGCCTCCACTTTCTCAAGATACATTTAAAGCAATGGAGTTAGCTTTGGAGATGGAGAATCTAATTCTAATTTTCTACATCGTGCATGGTTTTGCGCCAATTCCATGCTTCTTTTGCACATGTGGCAATTCAAATATGAGGTTGGACCTCATCTAAAACACCAAATAAGATGATCAAATTAGCCTTTCAATCAACCTTGTCATACTTTTGTTGTACATCATATCTAAGGTGTGATGTTTGACAATGCCATTGACAATTTCCCACAAATCCTCGAACTCAAGATGAATTTGTACCTTGTTTTCCAAAATGAATAGTTGTCACCTCTCAACAACTAAGTTGAGAAGAACTATTTTGGGAGCACTAGAAGTCATATTAAACAAAAATGAGGGCTTCCTTATAACTCCAAACGGACATGCTTTATATATATTTGCTAGACCAATACATCAAACCTTCCAATATGCCCGCCCTTCCAATATGCCCGTCAATACATTGAAAAAGTAGGTCCTTTCTATATACCCATCAATATGTGAAGAAGACCTTAACATATGTGAAACTTAGGCAATGCATGAAAGAGATTTGTGTTGTTAATGACAACCTACTCACAAGATCGTGTTGTAAGTGGAAGAGCTAAGATTCCTATATACTCAATGATAACCTACTTCAAATTTTATAGCCTAACAATAGTGCACAAAGAAGGATAATTAATGGAGAGGAAAATGAAGTTTGCTTCCTTATTACTCCCTGATGTATTATTGGGACAAAGCTACAAACGTCATTGTTGTAGCTATATTAGGCTATGGATGTAGTGATTCAATGCAATGGTGTTACCCATAAACATTAACCAAAGGCATCACTAATATTGAATGTTGTGCATTTGATTTAATTTTATTATAAATGATTTTAATACTTGCTTCAAGGAAAAAATTTAAATTTATATGGCTTATTATTTAGCATTACTCCAATATAAAATTGCTCCAAATTTTTCAATTAAAATAAAGTGGGCTTTACTAGTTAGAAGTTAAAAATGTCTTCAACTCTTGAAATACTTTTCATGACCAAATTTGTTAAGTATGGCCATGCCCCTTTTATATCTTATTGTTGAGGGAATCATAGTTTTTTCACATTTGAAGGGTCACAACTTTTCACATTAGGGGTCACATCCTTTCATATTAGGATTCACATCCCTTCTTACATCATCACTATTCTTGAGAGCCTAATTTAAGTTAGTTGCAAAATCACTTAAGGTTCCATTTTTCAGATTGAATTCTCAAAGTGATATGGATTGTCTTCTTTTTTTATTAGTAAATGTATATATTATATTAAAATCTCAAAAGAGCTTTCAATCTGAGAGTCCACCATAGCAACTTTTGAAGTTGAGAAAACCCACCACCCACAAGTATCGACGGCTACTAGGAAGCCTTTGTTGCGAGGTAGCATTCAAGCCCCTTTAATACATATTCAGCATTGTAACTTATGCCTTTCGACCCACCCAACCCATATGCATCAAAATTTATCAAAATGTTGCACCACAACACATTCTATACAATAAAATATATAGATACTAGATTTCCTAAACACCAAAAAACAACAGACACCAAACAGAATTTTGATTTTAATCTTGCATCACACCTTTGTCTTGGAGGTAATCATGGAGCGCTCCTTCCGGTCCAGTCCTTGGTGCGGCTTCCAAGTCTGATACACCTTTCAAAGTCGACGAGTGTTGGGCTTTCGTTCTCCCATGTTCCTAGAGCTCTTGATTGACATCAAAGCAGTAATGCGACAATGATATTGGAAGGAACACCACAGGTGGGTCCATGGCCGAGGGCATGCCGGTAGGTTCCACGATTATCAACACTTCCTGGAGCTCCTCCCAACAAGTGCAGTAGCCACCAGGCAGCCTTAGCCATTAGAAGTACCATGGCTTTTCGGCGCACACGCAAGTCTGGAGGCTGACAATGGCGTGAGGCAATGTTTGCATTAGATCCTACTCTCGCTCGTGGAGACCACCAAACTCCTTGCAAACGGCTCAGGTGCCCCAACGCCAAGGGGTCCCGGTCTTTACAAGTGACCGCCAATCTATTCTTTGTGATTTTCCCAAGAAGCCCATAGCTTTGGCGTGGCAATCGGTGAATAAGGTCTCCATACGCTAAGCTATAGATCCCACCCGAGGATTGTTGTGTTTACCAAAAAGCAAGTGTGAGAAAAAGCTGCCACCGCCCTTAAACCACCCATAAGTCACAAATTAATGGTGATACCATTTGTTGTCACCAGCCATTGTCCCGGCTATAACCATGGAAGCGGCAAGCTTGACCACCTTAATGCTTGACAAGACCTTACATTTAAACTTTTGCCATCCTGCATCGTCACGGTACCCACGCTACACTAGGCACATCTTTGGGTGCCACCGCCTGTCACCTGGTAGCGGTACATCCCTCCACGCGATGCGCCCACAGTGGCCCGCGGGATGTCTTTTCTCAAATGAAATATACTTTCTCCCTTTTTATGTCTCAAGAGTTTGAAGTCACACCTTTTCACCTCAATAGTTACAACTCTTCAATGTTGCATTTGGAGACTAATAATAATTTAATTTTAAATAAGTTAATTTGTTAGTGTTGTTGAAGATACATTAGGCATGAAGAAAACATATAGATGTATGTAAGACATGAAGCACACATAAATACACGTAATACACGAAGCGTTTACATAAATACACATAAGACACTAAGCATACACATAAATACACGTAAGACACAAAGCATACATGTGAAAGACACACATATATAGAAATGCAATGTTGGCCCACTTGATTTTATTTTATTTTATTATTTACTTAAGAAGAGGGCTGAATAGTTAATCCTAATTGAATAGGAGTTAAACTCAGTTTGTCCCGCTGGTTGGCAGGATTAAGGCTTTGATACCAATAGTAATGTCCCCTACTTGGAGTATGCCTGAATTTGCCTTAAGAGACCATTACACAACATAAAATTGTTTAACAAATAATATTTCATAGCAAAACATATAATAGATATTGAACTTAAGAATAAAAGAACTATTAACATTTATGAAATAACAACTTGAACTTGAATCTAATCTATAGACTCCTTTCCAATAACCAATCATGGTAGGGAGGGTGAGAAACACATGGTAGGGCACCATAAAAGGAACATCCAACCAAGACAATTCCTTTCCATCTTAGGAACATCCACCAAGACAATCCATAAGTCACCTTTTGCCAATATGTCTCCTTGCCTACCTTACACATGGTTGCTTAAAGGAAAAGATGTAAGTTATAATGATATAAACAAATTCACTATTTTCCCTTATTTACCCATTAGACATAACACATCTTAACTCATTGAATATTAATCATATATATATATATATCCCTATCAAAATTATATATTAAATGCATATACATTCATTTGCATATGAATTACTTATTATACCACTAGCTGCTGCTTTTCTGAGTGCAGAAATTTATTTCTGATCTCTTCGATCATCTGCTCTTTTATTCAGATTTCTCATTGATTTCTATTCCCTGATCTCACCAATGAATTGTTCCCCCTTTAATATCTTCAATGGTAGGGAAAAGCCACCTCTTTTCATTACATCCTTACCTTGGTAAGGAACACATCCATTCACAATCCAAGCACTGCCTTAATCCTTTTTTATTAGGTTCCAACTTTATTAATTATTAATTATTTTATGTGGGTCCCATCGCTGTCTTAAATTAAGGTTTACTGTCTTTTATTAGAATCACTGCCTTTAATGATCAACAATATTACCTATTAAGGATCGCTGGCTTTGTCTACTATTAATTGCTGATCTTTAGGATTTAATTGTTATTTCTAATAATCATATAATTGCTGCATATTATAAACTCCAATCGCTGTTGTTTATGCTTACATATTTTATATTAATATATTATATGTTTCTTCTTTTACCACTATATTTATAAATTATTTTTACATGTTATATATATATATATAGTATTATATTATAATGATAATAATTATAATAATATTTAAATTGTTAATATTTATATTTATATTTTTAGTATTTGTATTGTTATTTATTGCATTTCAACAATTGGTTTTTTTTTATATACTTTAGTGTTGCAATTTGATCATGGTGGGGGCATGGCAAGATGTTTTGCAGTATCCAAGCTTGCAATTGCTTGTGGGCAAGCAATTCCAGGAATAGAGGACTGTAATGTCCCCTTTTTCTTGCCCTAAATCTACCCTATTTTAATAGTGTTTTTAAACACTAGTATATATATTATATAATATTAAAATATAAATAATATAATTAAATAAATAAATAACAAAATAAGAATAAGAATAATTTATTGAGGTCGGCCAAGATTGGAGGAGAAAAAAAAAGCAAATAAAATAAATATTTTGCCTTGAGGAGGTCGGCCAGATTTGGAGGGGAAAGGTGGCGATAAATATAAGAACATTTGAGGTCATTTGGGCATCGATTCACATCTTATTTCATTTTGGAGATTCTTCTCTTTGTTTGCACTTCATTCCAAGGACGAAAAACCTTGTGAATGTAGTGAGTTGGACGAAACCCTAGCTCATCTTGTGGAGAACTCATGATGGAGTTCTAATTGCACTTCATTGGAGACATTTGGAGGTTTGGAGCATCATTGCATAATCAGATTTGGAGCAGCATTGTTGTGGCATTTTTGTGAGCGTATTGCATTAGGGTTTTTGATGCAAAGGGAAAGCTAATTGCAAACTCAATGGTCTCTCAAGAACACTATTAATGTGATTTTTACAACTATCAACTAATAATACCCTGTTTTCTGTTTCAAAAGTTTATTTCTCCAAACACAAACCCTCAAGGGAATCAAAATTCACCTTTCTTTTGCATTCTCAAGCTCTAAAGTTATTGAACACACTCTAAACACTTCATTCTATTCATTCTTGGCAGTGATCAATCTTAAACAAAGCAAGTTTCACAAAACCCTCAAAAAGAGAAGGGTTTTACACAGCCAAATGACAGTAGAGACACATCGTCTATCATAACTCGCACAAAACAATGAATTAACACTTTTCCTTTTGAGAACACGTGCTTGAGGGCCTACAGAAAATTCATACCAAATCTCATAGCTTTTCAATGGTTGGAAGAGAAGATATGGATTTTTCTTGATCCCTGGAAACCCTAGGTCTGTCATTAACCCGTGAGCACTATTTTCATCATAACTTGCTTATTTTAACATGAAATTAAACAAAACAAAATGCATTAGAATCTCAAAACAGAGTTTTACACTTCCATCCACCTTCAGACCATGTAACAAGCCATACAAATCTGTACCAAGCAAGTTTCTTGCTGTTTCACAGTAAAAACTGTCACAAAAGTGCAAAATAACAGGGTATTTTCTGATTTCCAGCTCCCAATACTTCTTGGAGCGTATTCTTCTATTCATTCAGCATCAAAAAGGACTTCAAAAATAGTTACACACGAGTATTTAGTCCATTTCCATACAAAACCTAAAGATTGTCATAAAATTTGACATTTATGCCTCTTTGTGCAACTTTCAACCTAGACAAAAGCCAAAACATCAAAGCAAGGAACTTTACATGATTCCATGGTCCTCTCAAGACCTTATTAGACCCATGAAAGCCAAAAACAAGAGTTGAGGGACCAATCCCAACCTTGTGACGAACCAAAAACACTTCAAAAATTCAAATTACCTTTTGGTGGGAAACTAGTAATTTGAATTTCTAGCCTATTCAACCTAACCTAACCATTGGATTATGATCCCAATGGAGTCCACAAACCTAAATCAACTCAACTAGACTCCTATCATCCAAATAAAGCATAAAAATACCTTAAAATTGATGCTCCTGCATCAGTTTTGCCCTAATTTAGAAAGCCACTTTGAAGCAGACTTGAGTGCCCATCTTTGGAGGGCAATTTTGCATATTTGGAGCAGCAAACCCTAAGCGCTTGCCAAGGTGGAATTCGCCCATCTAGGGTTTGATATTTGAAGACTATTTTGCATATATTTGGTATGCACAATCATAGTTTTAGGTCTGATTTGTAGAGCAGAAATCTGGGCATATGTTTGGCATGTTTGAGCCCATGAATTCCTTGTAAAATCAGTCCAGAATATTCAGTTTTGTAGCAACAGACTTCTTTAATCAGAAATCAGATTTATTGGACCTATGTTTGGCTCTTGGATGGTTGATTTTCATGGTTGCTATCATAGTTGATGTTATCTATATGTTTGCAATAGTTTTATGGATGTTTGGCATATGTTTATTGCATGCCTATAAGTGTTTCAGAAAATAACAAAAATCAGAATTCAGTCCTGGGGTTTGAGTAGAAAACTAAATCAGAAAAGTGCAGAAAAATAAAGCAGAAATCAGAAATTTTAGGGCAGATCCCATTGGGGATATTTCAAGCTTGCACCACCAGACTCTCTCTGTTATTGCAGCAGAGATAAAATTGCCTTCAATACCTATTAATCTCACTTGAAGCTTGCACTGCCAAGCTCCTCCTGCTTGAATCCTCTCAAGACTTGGTTAGAAACCAGATGCTGGAGATCAAATATGCATAGACATGTATTGCTTCATGAATCAATGTTTTATACACTCAGAAAAAGGGCAGTAGTTCTATAACCATCCATCAACTGATTAACAACCATTCTTGTATGAGATGGTAAACAACGAAGTATAACACAAATATATTAAACTGGCTATATTAATGACGTAATATGATATGCTAAGTTGCTAACATCCACTTTAAATGAAGAAGGAAAGACTTATTCTTGAACCAAATAGTATCTTGAGAACAAAAACCAAGGCCTTACGCTCAAGGCACATTAAGGAATTGCTAATTAAATGGAAAAAATACTAACAAGCATGAGGGGAAAAATAATCTTTACCTTTATGAATTCTTATTTGTCGTTTCCTATGGTTTGAGGAAAATGTAATTTTCAAAGGCAGGAATTGTTATTATCCCAATTAGTTAGTATAGACTATCTTTGTGGGGATGTGTCCCTATACCCACATCATCTCCATTGTAATTATATACTCACTCTTCTCATTTCTCAATCTCATCTCATATTTTATTATTTATAACAATCTCTAAATAGTAAATTATTATATTGTAAATTTCCATTGTTCCATACTCTTTATTTCATTACAAAAACCCAAAAATAAGTAGAAATTTTAAACAACATATAACATAAAGCGGAAAACAATCTCATGTTCCTACAAGGCGGGATCTCATATGCCAAATTGGTGTGCTGGATAGGCCACGACCTAAATAATTTACCTTCACCTTCACAAACTACCTTTAACTTTACATTTGAAAATCCTAGTGATATAATTAAACATAGATTTGTAACTAGTTTATCAATTTGGGTGGATAAGCAAACATAGTACATGAGTTTGTTTCAGTTTATGACATTCTTGATTCCCATAAGTTGATGGAGAAACATTATGCTAGATGGAAGCATAAAATGCACTATTTTGGAATTGTAATATCTATAGAATAATGTGACAAGAAGAGTATTCAACTTGAACCACTATAGATGACCATTCCAAATCTAAATAAAATCCTTGGTGATTCTCACCTTACAATCTCAGACGAATTGTTAACACATCCCAGATATTGAATTTTCCATTGATGTATATGATAGTATACACTGTAATCAATCATGTTATCAATAAGTATTGTTACTGACATACCATATGAATAAAATAAATGTCTAGCTACCAAATTAGTTATTTTGTGAATTACTATATTGTCATCTTAGGAAGCATGCTAATCACTTTTTAATTGTGTCTGGGTCTACCAATCATTTCTTAATCAAAATCTATTTGGTCTTCTAAATACTAAGTCCAAAGTCAAGCTAAAGGAGCTGATGTGGCGTGTCCTTTCTGTACTAAGTATTGCATTGTTTTGTACACTACCTGGTGGAATAAAAGCCATTGTTCTCTTATATCCTCCTCTGTTCCTTTCTGCAACCAGAGTTAGTAGCAATGTAGCACTTTGTTGTAAACATTTCTAGTGCCATTGCCTTTGTGAAGTCTGAGCAAGTTGAATTCAAGTGGAAGTGGAAGTCATTATATAATAATCATCAATAAGGAGATACTACATTATCTTCCAAGCTCTACATGCCAAATGAGACTGTTAAGCATAATAAAGGATTATACAACAGTACAAAGGGAGATGCTGTCAAGAAGTGGTTCAGAATTCTTTTAGTATTTACTTACAGACAAGCAGACAAGATCCAAGATGATATACGACAGAAAAAAGGAAAGAATTGCATAGAAATAGGGCAAACAATAGAAAAAAGTCTAAAATAATGGGTTCAACCACAATCAAATTCATCATGATGTATGCACAGTTGATTGGGTTGAACCACAATCAAACTCATCATAATGGGACTGTGTGCAACTGACAAGTTCAACCTCATCCAAAGGTGTCCCAAATACGACAAAACGACAGAACTGAAAGGTCATCTGATAATCCACAAAATTTCTGACAAACATCAGATATAGCTGGACTGCAAAGAGAATGAAAAGAAATTTTGTTGTAGATTCAAAACCATCATAAGGGAATAATCTAAAGTATGACATTTTTCATATTTGGATTTATCTTGAAAAGTTATGCAATTTCAAAAAAACGAAACCTCATTTCAAATCCATATGCAAAAGTGGCAACCTCTACAAATTGCAGGACCAGGCATCAGTGATGATGAAAACCTCATTTTGAATCCCTATGCAAAAGTAACAACCTCTAAAGATTGCAGGACTAGGCATCAGTGATATGTTAAGCCGTAGTCAAATCTATCTTGCCATCTCAACCACTGTCAACCTTGTCTCTAATGGAACACAGAACAGGTAACAAATTCAATTGCTATCAAATTTGTCCCATGCAGGACAAAATAACAGAACCAAAGAGTCATCTAAGAAGTCAAACGACTCTTCTTCTTGTCTTTTCGAACAAGAGATGTTACTCTACCTCTTGGTCGATTCTTCTACGCTTCTTCTATTAATAGATCCATTGGGGTATGTTTGAGGGAGATAGGTGAATACAGGTGGAGAATAAGAGATTTGTGAAAATTGAGAAAGTTTAGGTCAGCTCAAATTAAAGGATTTTCCAATTATAATCCTTATGTGATCCTAGATATTATGGTTTTAGTTCGTTGTCATGGATTCTTGGGATAACTAGACTGTGCTTAGTCATGGAGTCCACTAGATTCAAGTGACAGGATGCTAAGAAGGTGTCTTAGAGGCCCTTGTGAAGGAAGGAAGCTTGTACCACTATTTTTTATAATGGATTCTATCTAAGGATTTCTTTCCTCATTTGATTTCTTCAGGTTAAAATACTTGTTTTGATACTCTTTCATGTCATGTTGTTTCTTTCCTTGTTTATGCCACTTTCTTGCAAGTTTGCTAACAATCCATAGCACAAATAGATAAGATGCAGCTGTACTTAAGAATGATGTGTTTTACAAGCATGGTTTTTGTTTCTCTCAAAACTTATTTGTTGGAATGAACCCACATAAGTGTACTCTTCTTTGCACTATGGTTTTGCAGATTGTTTAAGAATTCACAAATGTGAAGTAGCATGCTTTGGAGTATAAACTTAAGGATGCGATTGATGCAGACATGCATGTTGGCATAGTAACATATGCATAAATATTTTAAGGCATCAGAAACAAGCCATAGTTGTTGTACTTGCATCTTAATTTGAAGCCTTTCAATTTATTCAATCATCGAGTTTATGAGAAAAAATTTTGTAAAGAAATCCATTTTATGAAATCCAGGGACTTGAACCAGTTTTCCAGGTTTCCTTCTTTCTAAATGTGTGGAAGGCATTAATTGTCTCCTTCATCAATACATGTACTTGTCTTCTAGTGTAAAATTCTCATTGGCACATCTATTAGTTAGTTCCTCCTTAAGGAGAGGAATTCATCCTTCAGCTTTAGAGTTAAAATTCTCTTGTGAGGATTGCATTTCAGTCATGCTAGTCTTACAGTTACTAGAAATTAATGGTAGAAGTCCAATGTGATGTTTCTTGAGGATTGAATGGTTGCATATAATCACTGAGTTCACTAATTATGTGCAAGTGACAATACCAGAAGAGAGTGTTATTAAAAACCCTTAATACAAACTGAATTTCATACTGGATTCTTCTGTTGGAGTTTTCCCCACATTGGGTTTTCAAAGGTAAATTTCTTGAGTTAACTTTCATTTGTGTTGGTTGATTTTTCCAACTACTTGATCATGCCATGTTACTACAAGTTTCAAAAAATAAGACATGCCATATTTGGATAATAGGAATATTCTTGTCTCTATTGATTTAAGCCCTCTATTGCACTATCTTAACATAGAACTAGTGAGCAACAAAGTAAAGAATGTAGGATTTGTATCAGTGATTCCTCCAACAGACTATCCATGGGGTTTACAAATTTTAATCTTTCTCTTTGTGCCCCACAGTGGGTACCAAAAATTGTTATCCCTAAAATTTGCCAAAGCAAATTTAGAAGAGGCAGCTTGTGGGACTAAGTCTCTCTTCTATTGTGAGGGGAGGTTTTCATTTATTAGACACCTGAGAAAATATTACACATGATGGAATACACAAGCATATTCACATCTATACAAGTTTGCTTTGAAAAAGACAAATCATTCAAACTACATGCAAAAACAAAGAACTACGCTACTTAGAGAAATTGAAATCAAATTTCCTCCATTGAATGCCAATCTGTAAGAAAATGTGAATCCAATGGAGTAAGGAACCAAGTGCGGATGAACAATTCCTTTCACCAACAAGCAAAAAGACTTGCAGAAATTGTAATGAACGGACCAATTTTTTTTTGATTTTCACAAATGATTACAATGCAACACACACCCGTTAAGGTTAGCACAAACCAAAACGATGCGGAAAGTAACTCTAACCAAATGTACACCAGGATCCCGATGTGGGCAAGGTGTGAGCATTGGTCAGAGGATCTCAAAAGAAAATGCTGAACAAGAACTCTAACCAAGTGATGCGCCGGCGAACGACGAGCATACGGTCAGAGGATCCCTATCTAATGCAATACTGAAAATTAGCTCAACACCAAGTATGTGCTACTCAATCCGTGATGGATAAGAGGCGACCATATGGCGGAGACTTAGGAAATTACAATGCAAAACAAGTAAATAGGCGGCAAGCCAGCCTCTTCCACTTATTCAGTGGGAATGTACAATAACTCAAATTGCAAGATAAGGATGAATTGCTGATAGTACTACTAACAGCTTACAAGATATCAGAAAGATCACTTAAATCAGGAGTATTTTCAAATATTCACTGCTGCAAATGTGTAGAATGTTTCCAATGGCAGAATACAACTTTCAATGCTCATGCACTAACCAAGAGACAATTCTCTTAGTTCTGATTTATCAGACCTGCACATCAAATGGGTGAAATCTGCAAACCAACCTACAATCATATGTTCATAACTCTCTCTAAACACAACCTTTTGACATGAAATCAAGTGCTAACCAATCTATGAAGGATGGCGCCCAAGATGATTGCCCAAAACCACTCCTAACAACCCCACATTAATTTGCACAAACTCCAATGACACAGCAGAATGGTACGGCCCTCATAAGGGGGCGATTTCACTAAATAAAATCCAATACAGCAGATAAAAATCTATAAGTTTGCAAGGTGGGTCGCCCCAATGAGGAAAGATGATATATTGAATGCCCACAACAATATCTTTTTGTATTTTTGATTTATGAATGAAAACAGCCTACAGCTATGCAACATCAGCAACTCTAAAACATGACAAAATGCTTGAATAACATCAACTAAATGCAAGAAACTCAACTACAATGCCAAAACAACCCAATTACAAGCTAACCTCTCAACTAGTTGCTATCTTTCAAGCAAGAAGATGAGCCAATGCTAGGAGGTGTGCTTTCCTCGAAGCGAGTGCCTGAATACAATCCAGCAGCATAACGGTGTAGTAGACAAAAGATCCCAAATGAAGAGCTGAGGCCTGATTAAATAGACAAGAGAGAAACATCTAGAAGCTTCTAGAAGGCGCCCAAACCCTAATTTCAAATTCACCTTTTCCCTCCAAAGAATGGCGCCCCATTTTCACCTTTGAAATATTTCACTTTTTAAAATAAAGCTAAACCCCTCCAAAAAGGCGTCCTTTTCCTTAAGCTCCATATTTGACAATAAAAATATAATTTATCTCCTTATGACGCCTTGACCCTCAAAAGTCCCCTTTTTAAAAACAACTTAAAGTTGTACTGCTAGGCAAGGGGTATAATATTAAAATAATAATATTATAATGAAAATACTTATCTCCAAAAAAATGCACCCAAGGCCAAGAACTGAAGTGCCTAGCTGAAACAACTGAAGAAGAGGTCCAACTGAACTGAACCCAAACTGTCCTCTGCCAAAAATAGAATTTACTAAAAATAGTAAATTCGGTTGCCCGAATGCCAAACCAACACACCACTACGAAGCTCTCTAAACCCGTAAAGAATCCGCAAAAGAATCCCAAACTCCAAGCAACAACCTCCTCAAAACCAGAAACCCTAATTTCACCATCCGTGATAGCCTACTGGTCTCCGGAATAGGCCAACGGTCAACCTAAACGATCACCACGAGAAGAGGACATTACAGAAATAAAGCAAAGAATCTGCAAAACTGTATGATCTTTTCCAAATTAAACTCTTCAAGGCCCAAAAACCTTGCAAGAAGTTTCTATATTGCATCCCATTGTCTTTACAAGTGTAGCAAGTACTCTCTCCTATGCTATTTATTTGTTGACATTTTGAAAAGATGCATACAAATGAAGGGGAATACCCTTTTATAATCAACCTAGGTAGTTACAAGTTACTACCTTTGAAAACTTTGAAACCCTAAAATGACTTAAATGACCTAAGTCACTTGAGTTATTTTCAAATACATGTGGGTCCACTTTACATAAAGTGAGAAGTCACTTTAAAAACATTAACATGTCAATGACATCCATAAAGTCAACTGAAAAACATTTCACACAAAACCATCAGTCTTCATCTAGCTCAATGATGGCTTTGATTGTACATAAAGTGTAAGGCCTCCTTATGGCAATTTCCACTTTTCAATGACAATGTTGATGGCAGAGAGATTTAATGTCTCAAACTCATGCAAACTCCACTAGAGAAGGAAACTATCAATTTTTACTCTCTTGTTTCCAAGTTCCTCCACTCGACTTCAAAAGCTAATAACGTTGGTGGAGAGATCACACACCTCCTTGATGAATGCTTTATCAATGATAGCTTCAGATTGAGGGGAGCTGAACCTCTTTATTCTTTAATTGACTTGGGAGAAAACTAATCCCTATATTCTTCAAGAGGAACTAGATTCCCTGCATCAATATCAATAAAGGAAACACCATGCATTTAAAAAACTGAAAGAATTTCACTGAGGATTTTGTGAATATCATTGGTATGTGCAGCGAAAATTGGCATGATCCTTCAAGAATATTGCATTGGTGTTGAAGAGTGAAGAATCATTCCAATGTTTGAAGACTGAATCCGATGTGATTTTTGTCAAATGCGGGATTAGTAGGATCTACAATCTCCTGCAAAGAATCTCTTGCTTTGCTCCAAGCTCTTAAATTCTAGAGTAACCCCACATGCATTGAGATCAACCTTTGTGCACAGCCCTGCAAATTTTGTATTGCATTCCATGGAGATAGAAACAACTCCTATGTTGAATGGAGATCAATTGTGACATATCCTTTGAATGCAGTTCCATAAGCAATCCATTCAATCACATGAGTGAGTTTTCCCTGATGCTCACTAGATGTGGTAGACATCACTACTGCAATATGAGCCTAAATACACTAACCCTTGATGTGCAAATTTTGTTGATATATTCCACAAGGGCCTGTTTTTCTGCTTTTAATTGTGCCATCTCTTCCAGCAATTTTTTGAATTGCATGTTAACAAACTCTACTACTTGACCCACCCAATTGGGAACATCTCGCTGATCAATTTGGGGAAAGGAGTGACTTTGGACCTCAAAATCATGTACTCCGGCTTTGTCCAAAGTGACATATCGTTCTAGAACAACGATATCAATCACCATTTGGCCTTTAGGAACATCAAATCTTAGTTGTGTTATAAAGCCAAGCTTTGGCAATTCTTGGCATGTATGAATTACATCAAAGAAATTGGGATTGCAAATTGCCGCCTACTTTGTAATGTTGCCTATAGAAAGTCTTGATCAATTGATGGAAACATTTGGGGGAATCAATAGATGAGGATCAATTGGATATAAGGTTGGTGCAACTGATCTCATAAATTGATCGTCATTAAATGCATCTTCTTTCTACTTGTCTTCTTTTCTAGTCTTCTTTGGTTGACAAGGACTTGGAAGAGAGGTCCTAATGATGTGCTTTCTTCTACTTGGATCACCATTATCACCATCATTCCTTGTACCTTTACCACCTCTAGTAATCAGCTTCTTCATTACAATGCGGTGCAATCAAGAAGACACCCCTTAATCCATTTATTATGAAACCATCTTAGCCAAGTGCCTACCATCACCTCCACTTGTCAGTTCAATGACATAAACCTGAAAAGTCTCCTAATATGTTGCAGGAAAATTAGAATGGGAAGTAGAGTGAGAATTATTTTCAAAGATAACTTGATATGCAAGTTATTTGACTCTCTCAACATCATGTGGATGAAAGATTCCCACATTACTTTCCCTATCTCTAGAGTTGGTTCCAATGATGTCAATGTGAGGTCACTAGTGCGGATCTAACCAAGTGAGATGATTTCCTCCATTGTCACCATAAACTTCACACATGCTCATCATCCTTGCAATTTTCCAAGAAATCCTCATCTATAATGTGCATGTTTGAAAGTGTCTCCTAAAAACCGTGACAATGCTTCATTCATTTTCCCCTTTGGATCGAAGTGATTCCATGTGTCCTCCATCAAAAAACTTGGATGAGTTCCATGTTGAAATCAGCTACCATTGACTTATCTTTGCATGCAAAATATCCAATTTGAATTGGATACCTAATTAGTGATGTTCTCTTCCGTAAGGAATTGAAAACCATGTGAACTAGAGTTTGTCAAACAATTTTCATGACAAGCAAAAAGTCAAGAACATGTCCAAGTAGATAATATGGCCTTTCTCGAAAACCAAGGGCCCTAATGTACATGCATGTATCTTTCTTTATTTACCAACTTGCCCACCACCTAATATATTTCATTCCTTCTAAAGTAATGTGGAAATCAAGACTTTCACACAATTATTGATAAGTTGGAAGATAAATCCATCATTTGTCATCTAGAAAGATCTCTTGAGATTATCTTTAGAAATATGGATAACATTTATACGGAAAGGTTTTCTTCTTGATTAGGCCTTTGATTCTCAAAGCAAGCATTCCATTCACAGCTCGAAGGACATATACCAAATATGAAGTCATGTAGAATGACTTATCAACATTCAGCAATCGATGGTGGACAAAATCACTAATGACTTGAACCCACCAAAATATACGGTTGTCCTAGAAAACTTCATGAAGAAGAATATCCAAGGCTTGAAGAATAAGCATCAAGTTCACCTGCAACTCAGCTTAGGAGCATGATCGCATGTTTGTATTCTACCTTAAACTCAGCAAGTCTAGATGGCTCAATTCTTGAATTAATTTTTTTGGGTGCTGCAATCTAGGAGCAATCTATGAATCAATTGTTTCCATCAATTTTGAAATTGAAGGTGCGCTCAAAATCCTCCAAAGATACTTTAACCACTGGCTTGGGAAGTGACAACATCACCTCAAAATACTCTGAACTATGATTTGCAATATTGTGTCCAAAGATTGTTATGATTTTGTGAGTCCTTGAATGATAATGTTTTACGCATTCTAACTCCAAATCCAAGGAGATGATGTTACTCAAGAAGCCTACAACAACAACCAATCCAAATGCAACACAAGGATCCCACATGAGTTTCTACTCAACAACTCTTCAAACTAACTTTTAAAATCGGCATTGCCAAAGTCAACATTGCACACCTCTAGAACATCATTATCTCATGTACTATCTCTATTATACATGGGCCACTCATCCTCCTTTGTCCACCACCAAAAGCATATGCTCAATGCTCTCTTGACTTCAACTGTGTCAAGAGGTTTGATTTATGTGCTGCCCACCATCAAGTTGCAATGTGTGAACCAAACTAGTTGTCCTCTCTTCCCTTGGCAAGAACAGCTCAATATCTCATAGATATTACTCTAAATTTGTGGCCCCCTTGTACATGGGAAACTTTTCCAAGTGTCCACAGCTGATTCAAAAACCCTTCTCATAACCTACACAATGATTGAACTCTCCATCTACATTATGAGGTGTTGTGCTCATTCTTGGTCTAGCTTCAACCTTATTAATTATGCTAATAGGTGCTCCTTGGTTGAGATATTATTTAGCATTTGAGCACAAACCCCATAGGCATCAACCTTGCACCTCACCCTACTCGAAGGAACTTTGCCACCACATGATTTTTTATTCATGCACCTCCTCCCCATTGGTTCTCAACATCACAAATGTAGAACTTGTTCCCTCATTTCTTCCTCTATTACCCCAATCATGCTTTCAAGGTCTACTTGCTTTCCCTTGGCATCTATCATTCCTACACTCCTATTTGCAAGAACTTTCACATTCTAAGCACAAGATCCTTATTGTGACACGATGTGGAATAACAATAGCCTAACAATAATGCAGCCCCATGGACACTACAGGTCCACTTGGAACCTTTCAACCTAGGACTTGCCTTTTACTACCATAAGTGCATGCTTTAATCTATCACAATCTTCATCTGCGTGTACCTCACTTTACACACTTGTTGATGAGCTCCATCCAATCATAGAACTATTGTTATGCATTCTAATAGTTGTGCACTTCCAATTATTTTATATTCCTATAGGACCCAACACCCACATCCATTACTAGTGTTGTTAACAAGGGATATTCCACTTCTCCAACTCAAGATGTCACCCTCTAGCAAATCCAAATTCTGCTTTCATTGGGCCATGATGATGTAGATGTGGTTCAATTTTTCTTTGACATTCATTGCTTCAACATATGCAAGTCTAAGGGTGGTACTTAGGGGAATTGCCACTTTCTATTCCCCATTCTCAAAACTCATATATTGTTGTTCAAAGCAAATTCCCACATTGTTTTCATAACACAAGGGCCTTATAAGCAAGAACACATAGTCATATGCCTCCTTGAGCTCTATTACCTCAAAGTCCACAATAAACTTTACTCCAAGTATATCAACATCTTGCTTATGCAAAATCCCTTAGGCTTGCACACAAGTCTTGTTTACCCTAAATAAGACAAGGGAAGATGATCATAGCAATGGACTTCCAATTTCAAGCATCCTACGAAGGGATTTTTAATTCAGCCACCTATGTTGACCAAAATATCACAAAGCAACCAAATTTTAATGGTTGTGTTTATTATTAGCTCTTGGCCATAGAATGCATCAAGCAGCGCCCTTATCTAAAGCAGATCCTCTTTTTTCAATGCAACACATTGCCCATGCTTTGAGCAAGACAAGTCTTTAATAGCTACATGACCCCTTTCAACTTTACCAATGCAAATATCTCCTTAAGGTTCTCAATCTCTTCATTGGCAGGTCACCTCCTTTGGCCTTTGTTATTTTGCACTCCCAATCTTGCACTAATTGTGCTTCTCTTTGAAGGCTCCTAATCACATCCACACTTAAGCTAGTATTTCCTTTTTTTGCTTTTCCATCTAGGTAAGCCATTGTGATGACTTCGAGTGTTTGTTGCACCTTGTCCTTTTGCAAGAATGGTATATGTCTCACTTGTGTATTAATTTGGCTTCATGCCATGATGTATACCAAATGCTTCACACGCTTAGCTCTACACACATCTAGCAAGGTATCTACTTCCTTGTCTTGTAGAGCAATCTAAATCATCCCCACACCTTTGGCAATGAATCTCATTTCATGATCTTGTAGCAACGAACCAAGCAATCTCTACTTCTATGGTCTTCTCCATAGTATGTGCAAGTCAAACACTTAGGGTAATCCCTTCTAGAAATGGTTTGCCACACTAAACCTAAAGCATGTTCTAGGAAGCCACCATCTAAGATGTTCGCATCCTCTTCCTTCAAGGTTTCATTTGCCATATTAAGAACTTATGAACCCACAAAAGACGCAGCCTTCCTTTGATGCAAGTTTTGTGCTTCACCTACAATCCAAAACCCTGCAAAGTTTCTACAAGATTCCAAAAAACATAACCAAATTTGCTCCACCATGCACAAACATACAACTTCCTTTGCAAACCCTAAGTCTCCAATGCAACCAAAATATCGCACGTAAAGAACAATATACATGCAATTCTCTTCAAACAAACTTTCCTTGAACTGCAAAAAATGCAAGCTAGAAATTAGAATATGCCCTTCCCTTTGGAGAAAAGACTTACAAATTGAAAACCTATATAAGGTAACACCACTTCTCCTACCAACTTTGTAGTAGTAAAGAACTAGGCTTTAGGAGGTTTTAGACCCTAAGCTCTAATACCACAATAGATTATACAAACAAGTCCATATCCAACAAAAACATAATAAACTCCATCAGTAAAAGGAGAGAATACCAATATGAGAATGTGTTGAAAGACACACAAGAGAGTAATCAACTTTGCAAAAATAAAATAGAATTGGACCCACTACTTTCATATCCCAACATATGATACGAGGATAGACGGGCCCAACAATGGCATATATCGCAATATAATATTACAATATACCTTCGCCATATAGGCCACTTGATACAAATTTTATTAAAGTTTTGAAAAACATTAAGAACAAATAAGTAAACTATATTGACAATACTCAATATGTCACTCCTTTTATATATCCTCACTCAAAAGCCCAATTTTATTTCAGCCATGATACTATCACAATTTATATTATTAAATGGGATGCTTTAATTAAAATATTGTTTATTCAATTAAGTAAGAAAGATGTTTTCTCAAGAGTGCAAGCCTACTTTTCAAATCAAATCCATGTACCATATGGTCATCATATATTCCACTTTTCATTTTCTACTAAAATAATTCTTGAAGTTGTTCTTTTTTCCATATAGCCATGACATATTCCACTTTTCTTCTAATAATAATATATACTTATAAAAGGGTCCAACAAAAAATTATGTCTCACCATGCAAAAGTCATTTTTCATTAATCAAATTTACATTTTTGTTGGCTCCTCTAGGGATAATAAATATTTATCCACCTCACAGAAAACCATCAATATAGCCTTCACACACCTAGATCCCATTGTATGACACCTCTTGGTGCAACAAGATAACATAACCCAAAAACATATCACATGCGATAATAACTCAATGGGACCCGATGAGATGGGTTTTACTCAAATTACCAATTTTGTCACCTACCATGCCCAAATCCAAGTCTACTTCATAACCAATCCATATTTGGGTCTAGCACATCTATGGATCCACACAAGGTGCAACAAAAACATGACAGATTCATCCTAGATAAACTTGAGAGAACCAAATGAATCCATACAAATTCATCATGAACTTGCACACAAAAATCGTTTTTTTAATATTTTATATCATTTTTCGACTAACTTTAACTAACAAAGACAAAGAGGGAGCCCTAACCCTACAAGTGTCATCTAAACCATTTAAAATACTAAAACAAACTCATTTACCTCACTGTGAATGCAAAAGACAAAAAGGGAGCCCTAACCCTACAAGTGTCATCTAAACCATTTAAAATACTAAAACAAACTCATTTACCTCACTGTGAATGCAAAAGACAAAAATGTTTCATTCTAGTTGAACTTTTGTTCTTGCTTATCATTACACGAATAGAGTTGAAGATTTATCATCGAAGGTTCCAAAGCAATTGGATTGCTATCCTACAAGTTTGCAACAGTCCATTCTCTACCAAACAGATCAATAAGGAAGGTTTTTGAAAAAGATGTAAGTTCTTTTGGGTTTTTTCTTCATTTTTGTTTTACAAAAAAAAATCTCTTGTTTTGTTTTCAGTCTTTTAAGAATTTGTATTTAAAAGATTAAATGAGTTAAGATATATATTTTTGTTTTCATTTGTTTGGAATGTTTTGTTTACCAAACTTGTTGCCATAGAAATTACAATGGTAGCTAGTTCTAGTTCTATGGACCAACCGCACTAGAAAACACGCCCAAATTCTTCACTTTGGAAGTATGTTGAAAATGAAATAATACAACTTTCAAGTGGTGGGGGATGTGTTTAGATGGGTAATGGGTGTGACGTCAAATATACAAGCTCATATAGTCAAGTGAAAGCCCATTTGTATGGCATTCCTAGAATGGGTATCAAAGTTTGCCCAAGAAAGGATGGGTATACCCATGCCACTAGCTCAAGTGATAGAATACATAAAGAGTTGGAGCAAGAAAATGAAGTGGGTCGTAGAACAAATCATCCTTTGGCAAAGAATGGATCTCTAGCAATGAACTTGTGGTAGAGAGCCACCCATTTTTTATCACGCCTCGAGAAGAGCCTAGTTCACGTAAGAGGGCAAAGAGACTATTAGAAATGTCATTTCATAATCAATCTTGTGAGACTATCAATCAACGCATTGTAAGATACATCCATGCAAACGGTTTTTCTTTCAATGTTATTTGCTCACCATATTGGCAAGAAATAGTGCAAAGAATTAATGAGGCTCCAAAAGAATACAAGAGGTTGCACTATGAGAATGTGCATAGCACTTTATTGGACATAAAAATAAAACTTGTAGAACATTTGTTGAAGCCTATTACAAATTTGTAGAAAGAGACAAAGGTGTCTATCATTTCTGATGGATGCAAAGATACCAAAAATTGGCCCTTAATGTGATTGCAATGTCCCTCTAAGTTTTTGATAGTCATGAATTGTGAGAGGCAAATAAAGGATGCACAATTTATTGTTGACATCCTCATAGGGGCCATTGAGAAAGTGGGATCTGCTAATGTTGTCTAAATCAATAATGTTGTCAAAATTTGTAGAGCAGATGGAAAATTGTTTGGCACATTATTCATACATCTTTTGAACACCTTACATTGTCCATTTGCTCCATCTTAAGCCACAAAAGACTTGCAACAAAATTGATTGAATCAAACAAGTTTATGCCAAGGCTAATGATATTCAAATGTTTGTCACCAACCACCACATGTTGTGGGGCTTTTTCCAACATTCTTAAAATTGGAGATACTGAAGGTAAGTGAAACAATATTAAATTTTATCTTTTACTTTAGTAATTTTTTTTAAGACTTATGTATAATTACTTCTTTGTTTTTATATTTTAGGTTTGCTAAGACCCATTTCGCCTCCAACACAATCGTTATGAGATAATTTGTGAAGGCTTGGGAAACAATTTCAAGCATTGTCGACAACCAACTTTGGTCCATATGGAAGCAATCCAGCACTGAGAGAATAGCAAATATTAAACAAAAGATCCTAGGTGACATTTGGTGATATTAGGTGGAATATCTTAATTTCATCGAGCCCATTTTGAGTATGATCCATTATACTAACATGGATAAGCCATGTTTGAGAGAGGAATATGATGGCATCAACTTAATGGTTAGAAGATGGAGATCATCATAAATGAGAAAAAGTTGGATCCTAAAGAAACTTCTTCAAACAAATGCAAACAATTATTATTGAGCAATGGAACAAAATGACCACCACACTACAAGTTCTTGCCCTTGCATTGACTCCAAAATAATTTTAGTGATCCTTGCTTTGTCGACAAGGATTGCCCTATATAGAGATTTGGAAGTTAGTAATGGGTACAAACAAGTGTTTGCTAGACTATTCCCTTATCTTAATTTGGAGGATATAATCACGTCTGAGTTTGTTGATTTTGTACACTCCAATGGTCAAAGTGTCTCCACTCCTCATGACAAGTTTAAGAAGGATGCTCACACCTAGTGGTGCATCCATGGCCAACCATTCCATCACCTACAACCCCTTGCAATAAAAGTTTCATCACAAATAAGTTCTTTTATTTTTTATCTAAAAGACAAACATTTTCAAGTTTGAAGTTTCATTTATAATTTTATAACTCTTAACTTTCTAACTTTGCCTCAATAGGTTGTAAGTTCATCTACATCTAAGAAAAATTGAAGCACAAACTTGTTCATCCACTCAATAAAACACAACCAATTGCACTCAAAAAAGTCAAAGAACTAGGTGTACATGCATTCCAACTTGTACCTCTTTTTGCACCAACAACATGAGTACAAGAAAGGGTAAAGGAAACTATGGGATATAGAGTCAAAGCATA
>VDFB02036793.1:101916-122511 GCA_007258455.2 Sequoia sempervirens
CTAAACCCTATACCAATACCTTGAACCCTAAACCCTATACT
This sequence comes from Sequoia sempervirens, assembly GCA_007258455.2. Lineage (NCBI taxonomy): Eukaryota > Viridiplantae > Streptophyta > Pinopsida > Cupressales > Cupressaceae > Sequoia > Sequoia sempervirens. The sequence goes on from VDFB02036793.1 coordinate 101,958, forward strand.
CTATACCCTAAACCATATTCCCTATGTACCCTAAACCTTGTACCATCAATCTTGTACCTAAAACCTATATCGATACCCTAAACACTATACCCTAAACCCTATATCCTACACCCTACATCCTATACCTAGATGGGGAGAGAGAGGGGTGAGATAGATAGAGGGGGATATGGACAATCCTAATGAAGGTTGAAGCCTGAAGTAGTCTTTTATGGCATGAATGAGGTAGTCGCTAGCACTCCTCATATGCCACATATATCATCACAATCACACAATATGGAGGAGCTAATTGATGGCAAGTTAAACACTGTAGATATGTTGTCCCTAATTTTTTAGTATTGCTTCAAGATCCTGTTTCTAGTTTTGAGATTATGGGCTCATAAAATAACATACCTAGGTTCTCACAAGGAAAAAAACAAAAAAATTCTAAATACTACTATTGAAGCTCCTCATAGTGAGGCATATTTTATCAAATGACAAGAAGCACACTTAGAATCAATGAGAAAGGAAAGAGGGAGAGAAAAATAGCTAGGATTTTAACTCAAAAGTTGAATTGGAGCAAGAGAAACTTGACATTCCTACAACTAGAATTTGTTTTCATAGCAATGCTTATAATACCAATTGAAAGGATAGTGGGTTTTAGGGATCAACAAAAAAGTTGGAAGTACTGAAAATCACAACCTTTTCCATAGTGGTTGACTTGAAGCAAAAGATCATGGTACCCTACAGACTAGAAACGGTGGATTAAATGATATTAACAATGAAATTGTTGGTAGTTATACTTGCTTGACTAAATATATTATAAATAAAGGGAGTGGGATTTTTGATGATCACATAATTTGTTCTTGTAGAGGTATCAAAATAACTTTGTGTTACAATTTTAAAAATGTAAGTGAACAAGTGGAAGTAAGAGAAAATACATATGAAAAAAAAATAGGGAGAAAAAAATCAATCCTTGCGCAGACACTTAAAAAATGTCTTGATGGATCACATTGGCTAACTAACATCATTTCATCCTAAAACCCATCCTCTTTTCACTTAATTGATTAAATTAGCCTAGCTATTTAATTAATTGCCTCATTTTCATCTATTAATCTAATTGACCTAATTAGATTAATTCACCCCCTTTCATGCTAACATTTTATCTTATTAAATTAAATGCATCAAGTTATTTAATTTAAATCCTTAAAGTCCTCTTATTTAATTAAATGACCCTAAGTTATTTAATTAAATGTCATATCACCTTCTCCTTTTCACTAAATCATTTTATTTAATGAATATTGTCTAAATTTAATTTATATACTTGTAAACTTTATTTAATTATCAAATGTATTTAACAAATTCACTTCCACTCTGCAAAGGAATACCCTCTCCCTGCACATTCTCTGCTGAATATTCCTGTGGAATAGCTTATGGGAATATCCCCTTCCTTTTCACAAAACTTTTGTTCTAATTGCCAAAATATATATTTCCTCACCCATGAGATCCTAAAAAGAAATATTCTCCTTTTCTCACCTATTTGAAAAATGGAACATCTTTTACAAAGCCTATGTGCAAATTAACTCCCAAATCCTCTGTGTTAATCTCTTTTGAATCTCTGTGAGGTCAAATGAGCTGAAGGATGCAAGCTCCTGACAACCTCACCTTGTACTTTGGCTCATTTGGCTATAATCCATGACCATGCTCTCCCAACTCTTCTGCATCCTTTGACTATTATTGATTAGGGATTTTCATCTTTGTCCTTTTTCATTGCTTTCCTATGTAAAAATACTTACAGTATTAAATAAATGGATCCATTTTTAACAAAACTTTATGCTATTAAAATCGTAAATTTTGTACCTCAACATTTAGTACACATTTAGCTTTATTTACTTGCATTTTAGCTTAGCTTCCATTAATGGCTTCCATGATAACATAGATGCATACATTTAGCTTATATGTTAATTAGGATTTAAATATTTTGAAGCTTGTATACATTTAGAGTATATTTGCATACACCTATATCAAATTCATCTTAGCAAATCACGTTAAAATAGTCGCAACGCTATTCCTAATTATTAGCTTTAAATCATGTTTTTATACATACTCCGTCAACAATGTATATTTCATTAGTTTTCTTCAATAAAATTGATTGAAACAAAACGGCCATCCGGCTGGATTGCGCTCACCATTCCGCCATCAATAATGGAGACCACTCCTCCAATAGAAGCTCTAATGTCTATATTGGTATTTTTCAAGCGATGAAATAGTTTTAATGACTTCTTTGCCTTTGTTTACAGTGAATGATCTTATCGAGATTGATGTTTAATTGGTTAAATATGCCTTGAATTTGTATGGATCAGGTGTAGTTAGGCTTCACTATGTCATTGATCACACCTTGCTTCTTCTTAGGGTACTTGGATTGAAGTATTTGTTGGTGAATGAGAAGTTCAGGATCATAATCAAACAGGTGACAATCTACTTACTTCAAAGAAGTTGATTACATGATGGTAATCATTCTGATGGAGTTGATTCATTGAGCTCTAGTTATTTGACACCATATTTGGAAAACAACACAAGCCATGCTATAACAAAAACTCTCATGTTCTTTGTAGGCATGGAAGGTCTTGCAGACCAAACTTTGGTAAATTGAGAAATGAGATAGTTTGCATATGATTACAAAGATTTTGTTGAACAAATTATAAGTGATGAGGTGCCACCATAGTAAATTCCATTTGAAGTGTTTGAAATGTCATATGAAATATAAAGTCATATACCCCATCAGTAAACTAATATCTCTTATAGATTTGGCTATTCAAGTACATTACATGGAAAGTCAACATAATAAATGCCCCTTTTGATAGCTTCAAAGAATCAAGTGAATATCTAGACTAGACCATGAACAAGGTGGATGTTGTGAAGGGTGTTACTAGGCATGCAAAGCTTAATAGGCATGAGAGAATTTCACTAGGATTTTTGTCTATTGAAGAAAGCAACCAGGGCACTTTGAGGAAGAAATGTGTTAATGAAATTTTGGAGTTAAATAGGCAACTTGATAATCATATTCAGATTCAAGAAGGTTTATCTACATAAAAAGGAAGTTTGTGCATGTAAGAGAGAATGTCTCAGGAATGAAAAAACTAGAAATGAATATTAATCCTATAGATAAAGTCTGAAGGTCAAAAGAATCTACCCCCATTCAAGATGTCAACAACCACCGTGCTTTTGAAAAGAGCAATTATTGTTCCTCTGATAATTTAGATGCTACCAATACGCCCTCTTTTGATAGTGAGCAAGATCTTGAAAGGTGTGAATCTCATTTGCATTCCAAAGAATGTAAAAATTTAAGTCCAATTTTATTTAATATTAACTCAAGGCTAGCTATTTTTTATTAGATAAGCAAGGAAGGGCCCTGATCCCATGGTTACATTCAACAAACAAAAAGGAATCGAAAAAAGGTGGGAAACAACACCACCAGCAAAACCCAAAAAATAGTAACTCGATTAGCTCACAGGCCATCATTTAACATAGTAACCATAGTCCAACCAGTAAAATAAAAAATAGTAAGTTTCTACTAGCAAACTTAAAACTACGTAAACCATTAATTAAGTCAACAGTGTCCCAAGTGGTATTCCACCATATCATAGCTATTATAAAATAACAGTATGAGATTATGAAACAAAAGGACAAAAAACTTTTCTCAGTCATCAAAGCAACAACAAAAAGCCATTAATTGGATTTCTTCAGCAGGTCCCCATAATCGCCCATGAGAGAGATGTATTCTCTCCAGTCAGGTCGGACTCGTCCAACATCTTCAATACATCCAGCTTCCCTTGTTTCCTTAGCTTCCTGGTAATTTTGGATTCTCCAGAAGTAGCTCCCAACATTTCCCTCCTCATCAGTCTTTTAGTTACCTTCATGAGTGTAACTAAATCCTTTTCCATATCTTCAAACTAAACTTGCATAAAAGTTATTCTACTCTTTAAAATTTCATTGCCTGAGTCCTCTGTTTTAATCTCCATATCCATATCCCCAACATCCTGCACATTCTCAACCTCATTCTTTTTTTCCTCAAATTGCTCAATTTGTTCCTCCTCTTCCTCTTCCTTATCCTCTTATGATCCTTCTTCCCCCATCTCATAAGTTGAGTCCTCAAAGTCCATATCCTTTGAATCTTCTTCCTCCTGGGCTTCAAAATCTTCATATTCCAGGCCTTCCTCATCACACACAGTCATTTTTTGTTTTCCTTTTTTGTCTTTCAAGGCTTCTTTTGCTAGGTGGGCTGACCTTCTCCCACCACTCCCTTCCATCCCTTTCCCCTACAAAGTCTCCTTCACCTCCTCATTATGTGTCCCTTCCTCAAAAATATTAATGGCATCCCTAGGGTTTAAGTCTCTTTTGGGTTTCTTCGCCTTGGGAAGTTCCAACAACAAAGACAAGTGTTTTCTTTTCTCCAACGTGGCTCTGATGAACTCAATCTCATAAAATCTTTTTTCCTCACTCTTATGCAACACAGGAGTTGAGGGGTTGGAAACATTGGCCACAGGAGACTGGATTTTTGTAGGAATTAGCACCTTCCTAGTAGTGAAAATTGGAGGCGAGCGAAGGTTAGGTTCCATAGCAGAGATTTCAATAGCAACAGGATTTTCGTCTACAGGTTGTTCCTCATTATCCTCTTCAATATGGTTGGGATTCTCATTTCTACTAGCCAAATGGTTTTCCATGAGGATTCAATTCCAAAGCATACTTATACAAGGTTAACATTAGACCTTGGTGAAGGGGAGGACTGATACCCTTCTCAACATTGAGCTACAGGGAGGACAACAAGTAAAAGGGAAAATTTACTCTCTCCCCATGCCGAATGTGATTTAGCAAGGAAAAATGTTACACATGTACTAACATATACCTTCCCTCTAAAGTAAAATTCCACATAACAAATAGGCTAACTAAAACAAAGGGAGGAGGGAGTTCCAACCTAGCATACCCGTTCTGAAATCTTTTGAGGTTCTCCCCTTTGTACATGAATTTTTTGACAAACTTCTGATAGTCAGCCCCACTTTTCTTTGCAACTTTAATCCCTTGATTTTGCAAACCAGTTGCTTTAGCTATGAATCTCGTTGTGACCTCGAACTTCACTGCTCCAATGGTTACGCTACCCTTCCTCTAGGAGTCGGTGAACTTTTCCGTTAGGTTTTCATTGTATCCCTTTAGGGATTGGAAGAATGGAACCATACCAAAATTTTTGAAAAGCCTCCATAAATCCACATTTTGCTTAAGGGCTTGACAATTAGGAGGCTCAGTTCACTTCTATGGGCTTCCCATTTTGCTTCTGCAAATTCTTCAGCTGCAGTGGACTTTTCTTTATAATCTCCCACTCCTTTCTCTTTCTTTCTGTAATGTAGCAAACACTCTTTCTCCAAATAACAATCAAAGCCGATAAAAAATTGTGAATTAAGAAGTTTCTTTTTGTGAAGGCTAGCAACACAATTGTCGGTACCAAAATCCCATCATTTTTCTTACAAGTATTAAAATCCCAATTAATTTTCATACCTTTCTCCACATTAGAAATTTGGGAATAACTAACACAAGGAAAATCAACACAATTTGAAATGACAACCCTTAACAACTTGGTTAACTTCATGTGATTTTCAGTCACCTCCAGGAAGGAAGAATAATTAATAGTACTTCCTACCGAGATCATAAAATACAATCCCATACTCCCAATGTCATCATTACACAGAAATCCATTGGGCACCACTTGGATCTCATATTTCCTGCATAACATTAACCTTTCATCTTTGCATATTGTACTCATTTTCAAAATTTTCCTTTAGAATCAAGTCTCTTAAAGACTTCAACACATTACCATTAGTCCATCGGGTCCACCCCGTACAACTCCGTGCCTCGTTGGCAACACAGTCAACAACTTTGTTGTCCTCTCTATAGACATATTGCACCCTGCAATTGGTAAATAATTTCTTAATGACTTGGAATTTATCAATTATATTTCTTAACTCCCATGGTGGCACAACCTCTTCATTCAGAATATCCACTATTAGCTTGGAGTCTCCTTCTATTATGACATTTTTATAACCTAGCTCCTTAAGAGATTTGAAGCCCCCTAACATAGTCATTGCTTCAACTTTATTATTACAATAGACACCCATATTCATGCCAAAGCTCACTATACATTCTCCTTTGTGGTTTCTTAGTAGACCCCCTGCTCCAACTAGTCCTGGGTTGCCTTTTGATCACCCACCAAAGTTAAACTTTATCCAATTCTTCTACAAAGGGCTCCACATAGTAGCCATTCTGGTTAGCATCTTTGACCAATTGAGTTTAGTAAGATCCTTCCTTATGCCTCAATTCTACCTAATTCTCATTTCTTTGTAGTTAGGCCAGGCTTTGGAGAAGTTGTATCTTCTAGCCTCAATTTTTTCCTTAATTTGAGTTCTTATGATCAGACTAACATCTCATTTGCTTCTCTCCACTTCCCTGAATATTCTATTATTCCTTTCCTTCCATAAACCCCAAGAGACAAATGGAGGAACTTGGTTCTAGAGGTCAACAATTACATTATGTGTAAAAGGTTAATTCGACCAGCTTTCTATAAATAACTTCATTGAATGAGGAAACACCCAATCAAAGAATAACAATGACAAGAAGCAACACCACACTTCCCTTGCAAATTGACAGTGAAAGAAAATGTGAATAATTGACTTCTCTTCCCACTTATAGAGGGAGCATATATTAACCAGTTGGAAATCCCTCCTAACTAAGTTGTCAATACTAAGAATTTTACCATGAGATGTAGTCCACCATAAACAGTTAATTTTGGGAACCAAGTTCTTTAACCACACCTTATCCCATAAATAATCTAAAACTACATCCAGAGGCTTCACCGGTTCTTCATAAACCTTTTTAACTGAGAAACAACTTGAAGATATGCCTTTCCAAAGCCACTTATCTTCACTTTCTCTATCAAACCACTTAGCTTCCCCAATCATATTATGCAACCTTAGGAGGATTGGATCCCAATTTACCTATCTCTGGCCTCTTAGATTATCCATCCTTAATAAAAATTTGAAATCCTTCCATTTTGGTTCCTCCATCTCTTAGTTAATATAGTCAAAAAAAATTTTACCACAAATCCTATTTAGGCTATGTTTAAGAGGATTTAGTTCTTCTAGTGAGGAAAAAGTAGAAGTATCTATCCAAGGGTCCTTCCAAAAGTTGGTAGTATTCCCATTCCCAATTCTCTTTCTTACCCCAAGCTTCAACACATTCCTCAATTTAACACGATGATTCCATAAAGCAGAACCACTAGGTAGGTTAGACAAGGAGAGAAAACGTCCAGGATTGTTGTTCCTCAAGTACTTTACTTGGAAGATTTTTACCTAATCTTTAGAGCCTTCAAGAAGATTCCAACCAATTTTAGTCATTAGGGAGTTGTTAAGCATGGATATTCTTCTTATTCCCAAACCCCCTCTCCTTTTGGGAGTACACTCTTTTCCCAACTAACCAAGGACAATCTATTTTTTTCTTCAGTTCCTGACCATAAAAAATTCTTTAAATCTATTATATCTTTTCCCCTATAAAGGAAGGAATTTTGAAGAGGGATACGTAGTATATTGGAATATTTTGAAGGGAGGCTTTGAGAAGTTGAACCTTTCCTACCAAGCTAAGAAGCCTCCCATTCGATCTAGTGAGTTTGTTGTGAACCCTCTCAATTAGCTGATTCTAGTAATTATTTTCCAAATTTTTAGAGATCAAAGGAAGGCCTAGATAGGCATTAGGTAAGGTAGCTTCCTGACATCCCAAGATTTTAATCACTCTGTCCTTAATCTATTGGTCATTATTGAAGAAGTAATTTTTTTTTCTTCATAGTTGATACACTATCCAAAAACAATAGAATAGTTCTTGAGAACCTATTTCCTAAGACCTACTTCCCCCACCGAGGCTTCCCCAAACATTAGAGTATCATAAAAAAACTATTGGTGGGAATCAGGCATAAGAGATGAGGTAGCTTTAACACCTTTGGGCACTTTAGAGTCCATTTTTTAGATAATCTTGCTAATAAATTTAGCAACAATGATAAAAAGGTAGGGAGAGAGGGGGTCACCTTGCGTAAGGCCATGAACAGAAGAGAAAAAACCTTGGGGAATACCATTAACTAGAACAAAACACATGGGGGAGGTAACACAAGTAGAGATCATCTTTAGGAATCTTCCTTCTACCCAAACTTCCTAAGACCAACAAAAAGAAAAGGGCATGAGACTCTATCATAGGCCTTAGAAATATCAATTTTGAAGGTCATCCCAGGTTTCTTAGAGTGATCCATTGAGTAGATAATTTCATGGGTGGAAATGACAGCATCAAGAATATTTCTTCCCTGGACAAAACCTTTCTCATTTGGGGCAATCATTTTACCTAACACTAGTTTAAGTCTTAACACCAATATTTTTGAGAAAATTTTGTTGACTGTATTGCATAGACTTATAGGTCTATGATCCTTCATGGCCAAGGCATCAACATTTTTTGGGATAAGGGTTATAAAAGTAGCATTCAATTGGTTCAACAACCTTCCTGACCTGAAGAAGTCCCTAGCAGTATTGAAAAGATCATTTTTAACAATATCCCAGTAGGTCTGAAAAAAGGTAGGAGGGAACCCCATCTGGGCCAAGAGCTTTAAAGGCTCCAAAGGAAAACACAACCTTTTTTTACTTCTTCCATAGAAACAACATTAGTCATAATCTTTAAATCGAGATCAAAAATTACTTTAGGGATCACTTCAATAAAGTCAGCATTTAGCTAATTAACATTTCCAAAAGCCATATGGTGGGTTGTGAAGAAGTTAACAGCTTCTCATGCAATATCTTTTTCATTGGTCACTATGGAGCTATCCTCTTTCACTAGCAATCTAATTTTGTTTCTACTTCTGTGTTTCAAAGTGGATTGGTGGAATAATTTAGTGTTCCTATCCCCTTCAGTTAGCCATTGGATCCTTGACTTTTGTTTCATAAATATTTCCTCCTTTTCGTTTATCTTATACCACTGAGATTCAAGGTCTCTTTCCTTAGCACATATCTGTTCATCCACCTGACCAACCTCCATAATATCTTGAACCTCTTTTAAACTTTTTCCTAGGGTGTTCTTTATCTCAAAGATGTTGCCAAAAGTCACCTTATTCCACCCTTTCACTCTTTGCTTTATTCTACTTAGCTCTTTTACTAGAAAATGCATTGGGGTACCAGTTATAGGTTCCTCCCACCAAGTTTTGACAAGAGTAGCAAAATCTGAGTGGAGACTCCACATTGCTTCAAATATGAAGGGGAAATGTCCCCCTATTATGATTCATGTTTCTTTTAAGCACCAAGGCATTATGATCAAAACCAGACTTGGGAAGAGTTGAAAGAGAAAGGAATTGGGAGATATTCCAATTAGCAGAGATCATAAACCTATCTAATTTGACTTGAATTAGATGGTTTCCATTCCTTCTATTGGAACAAGTATACTTAGTTCCGTAGATGGGGATATCAATAAGACCCGCTGAATTTAAGAACTCAACCAGCTCCATTATACTATTAGAATAATCATCCTACCCTCCTAACTTCTTTGAGGGAAGGAGAGGAGAATTGAAATCCCCTCCAGGCGTCCAATGGTCATCTTTCGTATAAGAAATAGCATCACTTAATTATTCCAAAAGAAAAAATCTATCCCTACTCAAATTCACCACATAAATGTTTATTAGGTTCCATTTCTCCTAGGAAACAATGTCTTCAAGGGTAATCATTAGACTGTTCTTACTAGTTGAACTCAAAGTTCCTTTAAGTTTAGAAGGATTCCAAAGAGTAGCAATACCACATGAAGCTCCTTCCACCTCACTAACAAAATAATTTCTGCCAGGCCAGATGCTCAAAATAGCTTTATCAAAAGTCTCTTTCTTCATCTTAGTTTCCTAAAAGAGAAGAACATCCACTTTATTGTCAAGAATATAGGATTTCACCAAAAATTGTTTATACGAGCTATTAAGGCCCCTTATATTCTAGGAAAGGTACTATGTTGGTAAAGAAAAATACAACACCACCCTCACCCCAGAGAAGAAATTGAAGTTGCTTCTTCTTGGACTTCGACCCTACAATCGAGTCCAAGGTTCTTTGTTTTCCATTTGCCACATCCGTCACTATATCTTTAGTTCCAGAATCCTTTTGGGAAGGTCTTCCCACCTTATTTCTCCCTCCCACATCTGGTTTCTTTTTCTTTTTGGATTTACATGGACCTTGGGACCATCCCTCTTCATCCTCTTTATCACTAGACCCTCGAGGGAAGCCCAGAAGAGCTAAAGAGTTACTCAGGTTTCTTGCTCCTATTTGGGATAAGGAGTGCATGTCCTCCAAAGACAGGTTTGTCTCGACCAGAATGTACTCACCTTCTTCAAGCTCATCTCCCACTCCTAGAATATGAACCTTCTCCTAGGTAGCCTGCTCATTTTTCTCCATCAGGGATCCCCCAAATGGAACATTCTCCTTATATACATCCTCCACCCATTTAGATCCACCTTTTTAGGAAAGCTAGGGGTTGGAAGGGTGGAAATAGGGGAAAAAACTTCAAGATTCAGGCATACCGAATCATTTGTTACAAAAAAAGGATTAGAAATAGACTTCTTTCCTAGGTTCGGGTTATCATTCAGTAGGGGAACAAACACCTCTTGAACAAGAATAGTAGTAGGTTGAGCACATGAAGCCATTTCACTAGCAGAGTGTTCCTCCTCTAAAATTTACTCCTTAGCCTTTGAACCCTCGCCAAGTTTGTTCCCACAAGAGTCAATGAGATGACCAAACTTCTTGCACAGCTGGAAAAAGAGACAGGGATTATCATATTCCACGGGTTGAGTCTAGTTACCAAATTTAGACTTAAGAAGGATTAAGGAAGGTAGGACTGTATTCACTGCCACATTTACACAAATATAGGCATTACACTAGTATTGATCTCTCCTAAGTAATCTTATCTATAGCTAGAAGACTCCCAAAATAGTTGGCGATACCTTTTAAAATTCCCTTCTCCCAAAATTCTAGAGGGAGGCCCAGAAGGTAGACCCAGGTTGGAGCCGAGGCACGCAGGTCAGCCGATAGTTCAAAGCTCGATTTCCATTTGTAGAGAGAGAGTTTTTAAATCCCAAGTCAAATTCCCAGGGACCACCAATTAAAACCTTCAGCATATCTTCATAAACCACAAAGGAGAAAATGAAGATACGTCTAGGAATAGCATTAATGGTGACACTACCTTTAAGATTCCAAGTGGAAGTAGCCCATTGATGAACCAGTTCAATATTTGGCCTGTACACCAAAAAATTCCCAACAAGCACCAGTTTGAGGTTGTCCATCGCCTTCAGCATCAGAACCTTAGGGACATCTACTTCCCAGCCAGTCACCGAGTAGGAAGCAAATTCCAATAACCTTTTACTTGAAGCTGGCAAGTCAAACCCCACTAGTTGTCCACATAGGAAGTTGGTTCTTCCTCATAGGAGAAAGAGTTAAGCCCAAAAGATGGAGATATGGGAAACTTTCCAAAAATTCCCTCTGTCTTTTCCCCAGGGGAAAGGACAAAAGTACTGAAGTACAAGGAGGGGACATCAAATGGGGAACAACTAGACCAATCGCTACCACTACAAGCACAATGCTAAACAAGAAGATAGCATTCTTGGAATGGGGAGTCTTCTTGGGCCCCCCTCCCTACCGTCCCATGAAGTAGTTAAATCATAACATGGGCTAGAAATTCAAAAAATAGCTAGAGCGGGAAACTTTCCCAAGGCTAGTTGTTTTGCACACTAAATAAACAAGTTTGGCCCCATGTGATCACCATAGAACATTATCTTATAGTAACATCATAGATCAATATGAAAATTCCTCACATTCTTCAAAGTTCACATGTTGTGATCCACATAGTTGTAGTGTGAATGAATCATTAAAGAGAGAGAGGAGTAAGAAGAGATGGAGCGAGAGGTAGACCTAGAGGGAGTGAGAGACCTAGGGAAAGATGAGGTAGAGGGGAAGAGAGTTGAGAGACCTATAGGGGGAGAGATAAGTGAGATGGGGGTTTAAGGAGGGAGAGAGGGAGATAGAGAGGGGGAGATGAATAAAGGGAGGGAGAAGAGGAGAGACAAAAGAACAAAAAGAGAGAGGAGTAACAAGGGATGGAGGGAGAGGTAGATGTGTGCTTCTACAATAATGGGTTACACTTTGTGGGAGGGTATGTGCAGGATCATGGGGGTCCAAACTAGGCCCCTAAGTAGCAATGAAAATTCAGAAAAATAGAGTTAGGCAACTTGACATAAAAATTGAATAAGTTATTAACATAATTTGAAAAATATGTAAGAAAAAAACTTGTAGAAAATTGAATGTAGTTTCTAGGCTACTAGTCCTTTTTTGGAAAAAAATAAATCTATTTTATGAAAATTTGAAATTTCAATGCAACGGTACTAAATTTTTGGAAAAATTTAAGAAGCAGGTGTAGGTCTAACAACCAAAGTACAAGAATTTTTTTTTGTTTCTAAAACTTTAAATATATGTAGAGGACACATGTTCAAATGTGTTGGATTTTTTTTGTAATTTTTTTGCATGGAAATAATTAGTTATGATTTTTTTTTAGAAAATTTCAAAATTATTAAAACTTGTTTGTCTGACCACCATAACTTGGTCAAAAATTTATGAAATTCATTTTTTTAATCCTATAGTATGCGAAGCATCTTTTAGATTCAAAAAATTTGAAATAGTTTGGAAGTTATAGAAGTTTTTCAATCAGGACTTTAGTCGTAAGGTATGTAGAAAATCAATAATAATTATTTATTAAATTCAAAATAAGGCATATCTTATATTGGTGGAAAGTTGGCAATTTTTTCTATAAGCCTTTTTCGTTTCATGAAATTCGGATAAAAAAAGTCGTCAACCACAAGGGTGAACTTTAAAAAACTAAGGAAATTTTGTAAGCATGTTTTTTCAATTGAATTTCTAGGTTTGGAAATCCCAAGCCAAAAACCAAGGCAAACCCGAGCGAAATCCCAAGGCTGCAAATTTTTTCAGAAAAAATGACTATATCCATTTCAAACATAAATCCATTTCAAACGGATATTCGTATCCATTTCAAATGGATATTCATTTTGGAAAATGGGTACCCATTCTTAGGTCTTCAAAATGGATATCTATTTCAAATGGATATCTATTTCAAATGGATATCTATTTTGAAGACCTAAAAAACCCTCTTTAGTAAAATGGGCATAACTTTTGTGTTTCTTATCAAAATTTTGATTTTTTATAGGCATTGGAAAGATGATTGAGAGATCTACACAATGGACTAGGTAGTGTTTCTATATTGTATGCGAAAAATTAATTATAATCATTTAAACTTCATATTTCATTTTTTAAACATTGAATGCTCACTACTTTCACACGCAAAGTCTTTTTTTCATGAATTTTTCATAGCATTCATCTCAAAATACTTGAAATATTAGAAAAAGTAATCAATAATGAAATATTTATCTTTTTTGTAGTAAAGAGATTAAAAAATCTTCATAAATCATCATATCTCTCAGTCCCTTTCTCTACCTCTCTATATTTCACCATGTATCCCCTTAAGCTTTGGACCTATCCCTCCACTTGTTTCTCCCTCCCTCCCTCCCTCTCTTTTTACCTCTTTAGACCTCTCCCTATCAATCTATTAAAGTCTAGAATTAACTATCTACTTCTCCATCCCTCCCTCCTTCCTTCTCTCTTTGTCCCTCTTTAGACCTATCTTTCTCACTTTCTCTCTCCTTGAGCTCTAGATCTATCTCTCTACATCTCTCTCCATCCTTCCTTCCCTCTCTCTCTCTCTCTTAGGTCCCTCCCACTCCCTCTCCCTCTTCTCTCTCCCTCTCCATCTCCCTCTCACTCATCATCTCCCCCCCTCTCTCTCCCTCTCCATCTCCCTCTCACTCACCATCTCCCCCCCTCTCTCTCTCCCTCCCTTTGAAGTATCCCTCCCTTTTAAGTCTCTCTCCCTCTTAGGTCTCTCTCTCTCTCATGTCTCTCCCACTCCCCCTCTCTCTCTGAATCACTCTCTCTCTCAGGTCCCTCCCACTCCCTCTCCCTATTTCTCTTCCTCTTAAGTATCTCTCTCTCTTAGGTCTCTCCCTCTCTCTCTCTCCCTCATATATATATATATATATATATATATATATATATCACACACACTCTCTCTCTCTCCATCTCCCTCTCTCTCTCTTCCTCCCTCTCTCCGTCCCTCTCTCCCTCTCTCTCCCTCTCTCTCTTAGGTCTCCCCCCTCTCTCTCAAGTGTCTCTCTCCCGCTCCCTCTCTCTCTCTCTCCCTCTCAAGTCTCTCTCTCCCTCTCTCCCTCTCTCTCTCTCTCCCTCTCTCTCCTCCTCTCTCTCTCCATCTCAAGTCTCTCACCCTCTCAAGTCTCTCTCCCTCTTAGGTTTCTCTCTCTCTGGTCTATCCCACCCCCTCTCTCCCCCCTCCTCTCTCTCTCTCAGTTCTCTACCACTCCCTACCTATCTCTCCAAGTACCCTGGATAGATATATAGAGGTAGAGAAAAGGAGAGAGATAAAGAGGTAGAGATAAAGAGGGAGAGATAGAGGGAGGGAGAGTGGGAAATATATAGAGAGTGTGTAGATAGAGAGATAGAGGTAGAGAAATGGAGAGAGATAGGTTGAGAGGTAGAGAGATAAGAAGAGGGGAAAAGATATATCAATATATAGTGAGAGAGGGAAAAAGGGAGATATATTGATAGAGGTTGATATAGATAGATAGAGAGATAGGGAGATAGAGATAGAGAAATATATGGATAGAAAGGGATAGGGAGAGAGAGAGAGTTAATAAGAGAGAGGGGTAGAGATAATGAGATATAGATAGATGTAAAGAGAGAGATAGAAAGATAGAGAGATATAGATAGAGGGGGAGAGAGAGAGAGAGAGAGAGAGAGAGAGAGAGAGAGAGAGAGAGAGAGAGAGAGAGAAAGGATGTGATAGAGAAAAGTAATAGAGATATGGAGAGAGGGACATAGATAAAGAGGTAGATAAGGAGTCATAAATATGGTGTGTGTGTGCATATATGAGTGAGAGAGAGATATGGAGATAACTTGATGAAAATGTAGATTATATAAATAGATATAGTGAGGGAGCGAGAGATATAGAGAGAGAATTAGCGAGATATAGAAATATGTAGTGATATAGATAAAGGGAGATAGGAAGAGATATATATAGAAAGAGGGAGAGATATGTAGAGATATATATAAACTATGAAAGATAGATGGGAAGAGAAAGGGAGAGAGATAGGTAGAGAGGGAGAGAGAGATAGGAGAGATATAGATAAAGGCAGAGTAAGGGAAAAGTGGAGAGATAGTTAGAGAGGATAAATGAAGGAGAGGGGGAGAGAGGGGGAGATAGGGGGAGATAGCTAAATATATAGAGGGAGAGAGATATATATGTGTTCTCCTAGTTCAACTTGGGTAAAGGTGCACATAGGATCAAAGACAACAAGGAGGCCTTTGATGATGATTTATGAAATTTTTTACTCTCCTTAGTAATTTTTTTTTTCCATTATTTATTACTTCTTTAATGTTTCAAGTCATTTAGGCTGATTATTGCAAAAAAGAACATGAAAAAGATATTGTATGCAAGAATTATGAGCATTTAAAATTTAAAACTTAAGGAGGAACTTAACATGATTATAATTTTTTTTTTGTGTTTAATCTATCAAAATAATCTTATCCATTGTGTAGACCTTTGAATCACCTTTCCAACACCTATAAAAAATCAAAATTTTGATCAATAACACAAAAGTTATTCCCATTTTACTAAAGTGTGCTTTTTGGGCTTTTCAAAACGAATATCCATTTTGTTTGCATAAATTGATGAAAATTAATTTCAAGAAATGGATATTCATTATAAATAGATATCCGTTTTGGTTTGGTATTACCAAAACAAAATAGATATTGTACCTGACCCATACAAAAAGTCAATTTTTTTTTGTGATTTTAGCAAATTAAAAAAAAAAAAAACATTTTTTCCACATTGCCACTTTTTGGACCCCTATGATCTTGCACATGCCTCGGACATGTTGATTTTTTCCTGAAATCACATATTTTTAAAAAAATATAATGATTTAAGACTTGAAAGGTTCCATTTAAAGGATTTTAATTAAAGAGGGTTTGATCAAACCTCCTTAGATCAAACCCCCTTTGATAGAACCATGCTAGTTTTAAACCATACCTATAATGGAGTCTCCTCTACACCTATCAAAATGCTAATAAAAAACCACTTTTGATATTCTTTTTGGGGGATCAAATGGATTCATTTAAAATTTATGTTTTAAAAGCATGTAGTCCTTATTATAAGCTTCCCAAAAAGTATAATTTTAAATATATTTAATTTGATTATTATATTTATTTTTTATTTCTTGTGAATGTAATATTTTCAATGAACATCAAGGTATTTGTTTCACACAGATGAAAAAACAAGAACATAGAGAAAATAAATCTAAAAAATATATGTCCTCTAGGTATTGATGTCCTTAATCCAACAAAAAAAATTGAATTTTGATACACACAAAAAGTTATGCTCTTTATAGTACACCTATGTCTAAATTGTAATTAGTTTGACATCAAAACTTAATTAAAAAAAATCAATAAAAAATTATGAAACTAAATGCATCCTATAGATATTGTACTTACAAATCTAAATTCAAAAAAAAAAGAATTTTATCCTTTACAAAAAAAAAGTTATGTGGTCTATAGTACACATCACTCTTTAAAAATGACATTTACAGTTAAAAACTAGTTATCAAAGGAGATGGAAAAAAAAATGATTCCAATTTTTTAAATATATATATATATATTGAATCTACATACAAAATGTCACAAACCACTAGTTTTCATCATCTTCAAATTCCTCACGGTTTAGCAGCTATAGGTGTTTAAGAGTGAAGATTTAGTTCAAAATATTCATTTTAGTGTCAAGTTTGGCCAGAAAGTGTAACCCACTATTGAGGGATCATCCAAATATGGAGGGAGTGGGATACCTAAGGAAGGAGGAGATAGAGAGGTGATGATCTAGAGAGGGGAGGGATCAAGAAGAACAAAGATAAAGAGAGGCCTAAGGAGAGATGGAGAGGTAGACAAGGAGTGAATGAGAGACCTAGAGAGGGGAGAGGTAGAGAGGAGAGGGGGAGAAAGAAGTTCACAAAGAGGGAAATATGGGAAAGGAGGGAGGGAGAGAGGTACAAAGGGAGGGAAATAACTAGAGAGGGGAGAGATATAGACATGAGAGACCTACAACCTTGGGAGAGAGGGGTGAGAGACATAGGGGAGAAATAGATGTGAGAGATATAGTGGGGGAGAGATGGGTAATGAGACAATGAGGGAGAGGTAGAGAGGTAAAGAGGGAAGGAGGGAGAGACTTAGAGTTGGGGGAGAGAGAGAGGGTGGGAGGGAGAGGTAGTGATCGAGATAATTATAGAGAGAGATGGGAGAGAAACAATAATAGAGGGAGAGAGAAGAATAGAGAGTTAGGGAGGCAGGGATAGAGATGGGGGTAAGGAGGGAAGGCAAGGTAGAGAGGGAGAGAGGGTGGGAGAGACCTAGAGATGGGAGAGAGAGGTGAAAGAGAGAAGAAATGAAAATATTTGTAAAGAGGGAAGGAGGTAGAGAGGGAGTGAAAGGTAAAACCTCAACTACCCATCATCAATCATAAACCCTAAACTCTAAGCCTTAATCAAAGTGGGGGAGAGGGAGAGAAAGAGAAAGATAATTTGGCTCTAGCATTCTAAAAACGTATTTTCATTTGGCTAGCACCAAATTAGGTGCTCACCAAATGATTTATATTGGGAAATACCAACCATTTAGGTTGGATTTGCCTTGGGTGTCCAAACCAAAGGGTTGGATGACCATTTCATGCCAAAGACATGTTTTTTTAAAAGGTAGAAAAATTTCACATATTTTTTGTCGTGCTCCCCATCAGGTTTGCATGTGTTTTGATGAAAATTTATAAAAATACCATGATGACATTAAGCTCTCTTACCTATCTAACCATATAATTTTTTTCATGTTTTGATTATGTTAAGGTTTTCATCTTTAATTTATTTTGTTAGTGTGTCCATTTTTTTCAAAAACCAAAATATGGTATTTTGGGTATACTTTTTTACTCATTCATCAAATTTTGAAACAAGTTACATTTTTAGAAACTAGACTCTATTATACACGCATTGAAAAAAATAAATTAATTCTCTATTATTTTTCAAAAAGTTTAGGGGGAGCACTCTTAGATTTTTGTTTTTTCAGGATGTTTCCACTTTGAAAATGAGTAAAAATCATATATTCATTAAAAAACTTGCTGAAAAATCTGGCATGAACTACATGGTATTATATAATTTCTAATTGAAGTGACTTTTAAAATTCTAAAAATAGTTAACATTTTAGAGGGAGCACACTAGACGCTATATTATATTTTTTGAAAAAACAAGACCACTTTGTGTGCTCCGCCTTTTTAAAACCCTTAATCTTCACCATTTAAAAAAAATAGTAGCTTAGAAAGTAGATTTGAAGCTCTACAACTCTTGTTCTTGCTACGTATTCAAATTTTGAGCATAACTATCTTCATTTTCTCGTTGAATATCAGAATTTTTTGTTTTATAAAAAACGTCGCATCTTAAGGCCCCCTTTTCATATCACATATTGGTGCGCTTACCCACATAAACAAATAAAAATCAAAGGGATTGGGTACATTGTGAATTGCAGGTTAAAACACAATTTTTTGCAACCTACAATTTGTTATATCAGGCAATGTGTGTAGTTTGAAGTGTGTACTCTGAAGGTTATCGTATGCCATAAACTGAAGGTTAAAAAGATAACATGTTTTGAAACCTCGTATTTATTATAAGACATTCATAACCATACATATGTCTATCTACATTTGAAATGACAACATTTCACAACTATGTTTGGGTATGAGAAATCATAGATTTCAAAACATGATGTGTTTTCTAACTTGCATTTCATAGTGTCCCCAAATCACGCCATGTTTTATATCCTCTACCATGGAGAAGTATATTGTATTTTCTCAATAACAACAATAATGATGTTTTTTCTTTTTGAATTTTAGACCTATATATACACAAATAAAAATGAGAGGGGTTGGGTACATTGTGAAATGCAGGTTAAAACATAGTTTGTTTTACACCCTACATTTTTTTATGGCATGTAGTGTGTGTAGTTTGAAGTGTGTACTATGAAGTTTACCCTACACCATAAAATGTAGGTTAAAAAATAACATGTTTTGAAACCTCCTATTCATAATACATTCATAACTATACATATTTATATTTGCATTTGAAATGACAACAACATTTCATGGGTAAGTGCACCAAGATGGTTCCCAAAAGGGGGGCTTAAGTGGCCACTTTTTTTCTAAAATTGGGAAATACTAACCTTGGATGTGAAATTGAGGATAGTTACACTCAAAATTTTGAGATGGAACAAAAACAAGGATCAAAGTGCTTCGAGTCTTCTTTCTAAACTACTAATTTATTTTGAAAATGGTATAGATTAAGGGGTTCAAAAGAGGGACGTACACAAATTGGTGTTGTTTTTTTTAGAAAAACATAACATAGCAACTCTTGTATGACCCTAGCATGAATTTTTTTGTAGTATTTTTAAAATCACTAAGGTCAGAATTTAGCTAACAGTATCTAGTTGATGCATGATTTTTCTGATAATTTTTTAATGAATATTTGATTTTTTCCTAATTTTCTAAGTGGGAACTTCCTAAAAAGTAGAATTTTGGCCGTTCTCCCCCTACAAATTTTGCAAAGTAATTGATTTAAAAAAAAAAATTGTAGAATGGAGTCTAGTTTTAAAAAATGTAATTTATTTGAAATTTCGATGAACGGTTAATTTATAACAAAAAAAACACCAAACACTACTTTTTGGAAAAAAAGAGACATACAAACTAAAGAAATTATGGATAAAAGGCTTAACATTGTCAAAAAGTGAAAAAAAATACATTGTTGGATAGCTAAGAGAGAACCTAGAATTACCCATGTGTTTGATTTTGTCGATATTGAACTAGATGTAATCCTGACGATGAGCACAAACCTGATTATGTGAAATATTGTAGAAATTGAAAAAATACATCTTTGGTCGTTGGGAATTCCCTCCAAGACTTTGGGTTGATATTCCAAGGAAAATACCAATGCTAAGGCTCAGGGATTCCCAAAGCAAAATATAACACGAGCGTGTTCTAACACGCTTGTGTTATGTCTTAATGTTGACATTTTTTTGCTTATCCAGGATACATGTCAAGCAAGACATAACACAAGCGCGTTAACATGCTCACGCTATGTCTTCCTTTATGTTAAATGCCACTCTATTGAATGTTTGTTGATATATTTGTATTTTTGTATGTACATGTATGTTGGTGTGTCATGTATGTATGTATGTATGCCTATATGTATCAGTGCATGTATATTGTATGGATGTAGGATTGTATGTACATATGTATTATGCTTGTATGTATTTATGTATGTCTT
>VDFB02036793.1:122611-147802 GCA_007258455.2 Sequoia sempervirens
CATCGCACCAAAATATTGACTTGTTAATGCTCGATACAACCGCCAGATTTATACAAGATCCACGGGAGGCAATTAAGCCATGTCACAAACCCAAGCACCGTGTTGCACCAAGGAGACCAAGGGAAACACCATCTTGTAAAAATCCCCCCAATGCAACAAAGGGGTTCAAACCCATGACCTTGGCTCTAATAACAATGGTTACATTGGTGGTTACTATTGCATCAAAAGATAAACCTGTTAATACCCAATAAAACCACCAGATTTATACAAGATCCATGGGAGGTGGTTAAGCCACGTCATGAACTCAAGCAATGTCTTACACTAAGGGACAAAGGGACACACCATCTTGCAATAGAAGGTTTAGCCCCACAATGCACAAAATGAAAATAGGCTACCTTGCAAATTCACATTATATGCATATGATGATTTTTGGGGTAGAAAAAATATTTCTCCATGGCCAAATGGTTTTGAGTATTCAAATTATGAGAGATTTTGTTGTAGAGGGGCATCACATGCACCTATAAGTTCATACAAAATGTTTGTATGTGCCATCGACTCCAAGATAAAACGTGTTAAAGTTTGAATTTTATTTGTACTTAGGGATCTTAAGAGAAAGCATCGACACAATGTAGCCCAAAACATTCAGGAGAGTTGGGGTACAAAATAGGACCATTCCTAGTGTATACATGCCCAAATAGATGTGTTAGGGTTGATGGTTCAACCCTACGATGTAGAGAATGAAAATTAGGCTACCTTGCAACTTCACATTGCACGCATCTGATAGTTTTTGGGGCAGTAAAAAAATTTCACCATAGTAAAATGGTTTTGAGTCTTCAAAATATGAAAAAAGTTATTGTAGAGGGTCCCTATGAGACCCTATAGGTTTAGATGAAATGTTCCTACGTACCACAAATTCTAAGATATAATCTATCAAAGTTTGAATTTTTTTTGCACTTAGGGCTCTTAAGAGAAAGTATCGACACATTGTAGCTTGGAACGTTTGAGAGAGTTGGGGAGAAAAATAGGAGCATGCCTAGCATAAAAACACCCACTCAGATGTACAATGAATAAAAAAAATTATGCTACCTTGCAACTTCACATGTATGCATTTGACAATTTTTGGGGGCATCAAAAAATCTTTCACCACGACCAAATGGTTTCGAGTATTCAAAATATGAGAGGTTATTGTAGAGGGCCCTACGAGACCCTATAGGTTTAGATGGAAGGTTCCTATGTAACACAAATTCTGAGATACAATACATCAAAGTTTGACATTTTTTTGCACTTAGGGCTCTTAAGAGAAAGTTTTGACACAATGTAGTTTGGAATGTTTAGGAAAGTTGGGGAGGAAAAAAGGAGCATGTTTTTGGAAGTATGAGTATCTTGTGTGTTTTCATTGATGTCAATAGTTCTAGGTTTTTGCATAGATTTCAATAGGTCTATGGAGAGATTGTTGGAAGTCTATGGAGATGCCTTGATTAGTTGCATTATGTTGTCATTAGTAGTATCCCTGATGTCAACCTCTAGTGTTGCTTTGATAAGCATGTGTTGGTGATGTTAAACCTCTTGTGTGGTTGAGATGCTATAGAATTGTTCGAGGTGATGAGAATGTATTTGTGGTGCTTTGTTTCCAAGTGCTTTTGAGAAAATTTGAAGAAAAGAGAAAACAACATGGTTGAGAGGTGTTCATATAACAGAGTGGTGTTCAATGTTTTGCTCCGCATTTCTTCATGGTTGAATATATACCTATGTATTTTGGATATGTTGAGCATAGGTGTTCAGGGTGTTATATCCAAAGTTTCAAGTTTTGTATCATTGTGCAGAGAAAGTTATGTTCACCAGTGTGTGAATTGTGAAAGTAGTGTTGTTTGGGAGAAATGGTTTTCCTCAACATTTCTCCATAGTGTGATTTCTGGTCTTGGAGATCTAAGGGTGTGCTTATATTTCTCATATCTATATTCATTCTAAGTTGTTTGTGTTTTGGTGCTTTGTAAGGTTGGATTCAGGTGTTGTAGTGTGTGGAAGGTTAACTGGTTTTGCAGGATGAATATGTTCTTCTAGTGTATGATTTTGTGAAGGATATATTGGATTTTAGGGTGTTGATGGAATATTCTAGAGTGTGTTAAAGTGTTTTGTGCAGCCCATGAGTCATCTTTGGATCAAAGGAAGCGTGTACTTGATTTATCAATGGTGTTAACACATGTTCGATCGACCTTGATTGTCTACACTAATTGTGGATATTCTTTGGTGTTTGTGGAAGAGTGGCATGACATGTATGAGTGGATTTGGGTCAAATTTAATGTGTGTTATGGTTTGCTTTCATTCCTTTTCACTGTGGGAATGTTTTGGTGTTGACCTAATTTGAATTTGCACACTTGAGGTGCATAGTCAACCTTGTGAATTGTTTTCAAGGTTGAAGATAGTATATATGAGTGTTGATTTGATGACGAATGGAAATGTGATGTGTGTTGGGATGTGAAGTGGGAAAGTGCAAAATGCAGTGTGAGCTTTAATGCCTAATACTACTGGAAGCGTTGAGCAGAAGGTGTCTACATTCTACAGACAAAGAGTGTGAATGTTCTGGTGAAGCAGTGGTGGAACTTTTTTGTTTCTCTAAGATGGATTTCTCATTGTAACAATCTTCTTTCTTCTTCCTAATCTAGCAATGAGCCATTGGTAGTGAGCCCTTCCTTTTCTTTTAGGCAATGAGCCTATTGTATTTGGTATTGTAATTACTTTATATTGTGAGCTAATCCTCACCATGGTTTTTACCTTCTTGGGTTTTCCATGTAAATTTGGTTTTCTCATGTGTTTGGATGTGTTTTCCTTACTATTTCTCATTTTTACATTCTTCTAATGCATTATAAGGGTTTAATGGTTGTTAAGGGTTTAAGGACTAATGCAGATTTGAATGTTAATGAGGGTTTTGATGTTTTAATGTACAACCAATTCACCCCATCTCAATTTTCATGTGCATTCAACACATGTCTCGCATAAAACTTCCCATTTGGATGTGTTGACACTAAAATTTTGGCCCCACAATGAACAAAAGAAAATTTAGGCTACCTTGCAACTTCACATTGCATGCATCTAATGGTTTTTGAAGGTAGCAAAAAAAATTTCACCATGGCCAAATTTTTTTGAGTATTCAAAATCTAAGAGGTTATTGTAGAGAGGCCCTACAAGGCCTTATAGGTTTAGACTAAATGTTCCTATGTACCAAAAATTTTGAGTTACAGCCTGTCAACGTTTGATAATTTTTTGCACTTAGGGCTCTTAAGAGAAAGTCTCAACACAATGTAGTCTGAAGTGTTCAAACGAGTTAGGGAGAAAAATAGGAGCATTCCTAGCACAAACCTTCCCACCTAGATGTTTTGGCATTGATGGTTTGGCCCCATTATGAACAAAACAAAAATTAGGCTACCTTACAACTTCACATTGCATGCATTTGACAATTTTTTGGGCAACAAAAAAATTTCACCACAGCCATATGGTTTTAAGTATTTAAAATCTAATAGAGGTTATTGAAGAGGGTCCCTATGAGACTCTATAGGTTTGAATATGGAATTTTCCTATGTACCACAAATTCTAAGATATAGTCCATCAAAGTTTGATAATTTTTTGCACTTAGGGCTCTTAAGAGAAAGCATCGACACAATGTAGTCCGAAACATTCAAGAGAGATGGGGTAAAAAATAGTACCATGCTTAGGGTAAACCTACCCACCCATAAATTTCAGCATTTACAATTTGGCCCTACGACACATGAAAAAAAATAGGCTACCTTGCAACTTCTCATTGCATGTATATGCTAATTTTTACGGAAACAAAAAAACTTTCATCACAACCAAATGGTTTCTAGTATTCAAAATATGAGAGAGGTTATTTTTAGAGGGGACCTACATGACCCTATAGATTTAAATAAAAATTTCCTATGTGCCATGAATTTTGATATACAACCCATCCTATTTTGGTGTAGTCTTTTTTACGACATGATCTATGAAGGATTATCACAATAATGACATATGCATCTTCATGAATTGGTTGTAACCTTAAACTAACGAATGATCTATGAAGTATTATTCCAAGTATGTTAATTCAAAAGACTAAGAACAACACAATGACATCACTAATGGTGTATGAATAGCCAATTTTCTTAGAATCACTATTTTCTTGTATGAATAGCCATTTTTCTTAGAACCGCATTTATGTTGCCCATTAATGGTATTTCATAGCTTTCCTAACAAAAATCATCATTTCCATTTCAATGAGAGCATACATGAGTATTTAGTAACACATTACATTCATTTAAGCCCAATTTCAAATTGTAGACAACATTGTGGGAAGTTCAAGTTTGATATTACACAAATATTTTTTAGATTGTATTAAATATTACTTGTACAAATATACAAATAAGGTTGAAATTACAATTTTTCTCTATTTACAATCAATCCAATGTACCATTTGGATCTACTCTACTCTTTATTGTGTCAAGTATTGCCACGTGGTTAGACTCATGAACCTTCCATAGGTTCTTTTTCAATGGTTTACCCCCATATTTCATCAAATGAATGTTTGATGCCAAGACAAGGTTATAATAATGAAGAATCTATGTGTCTCAAAGTCCTTGAATAACCATAGATTAGACTTCTCACAGGGTACCTTCTAAGCCATGTTCTAGTAACAACCACTAATCCTAGATAGGGTAATTGATATTTTCTCCATCTATAACAAGTGCTTCCAATTTCTTTTTTTCCTCAACACAATGACACATATAATAATTCATTTCTTCTTCATTATCTTTAGTTGCAATAACTTCATAAACATGCCCTAAAATGATATGTCCCTTCAATGAGATGAATTTACTGAACAATTAAGATAAAACATTGAATTTTATTAAATTTGTATATGGATAATTTAATCAATTGGACTAGATATAACACGTGGTCAAATTCAATTGATGCTTCCATCTTTGTGAGTTGTAGTGTTGTCAAGAGTTTACACATCCCAAGTGGGCTCAGAGATCTTATACACCATTTTTCTACCCACTCATTTGACTCACACTCATTCTAGGCTTGATTTTTACATGAAGAACAAAAGCATACCATTTTTCGCATATGGATACTCCATGAACCTACGTTTCCTATAAATGTATATTTTGAAATATTTTAGTATCATCTAACAAGTAAAAAATATACAAAGTGAAGACTTTCCTTCATTACCACTCGACGATAGATTTCACATTTTCCAAATTTGCATTATCTTTGTACTTTAACTCTTCTCGTGCTAAAGTTCTTTTAATACATGCTCCTACACCATCATGCTCCCCCTTTCCATTCCCACCTCCGATAAATTCCACATATGTTGAACACCAGTGATCTTATGCATCCTGCTCATTCAATAAAACATTTGAGATTTCTTGAATTGTGATGCATAATTATCTAACCATATGATATGTTGACAAAATTATATGCCTCTACTAACTAAATCATAATATAACATCTAAAATCAACCTTGCACAATCTTCTGGAATGTGTGTGATTAATGCTAATGTAAAAATGATACTCCATCAATATCTTCCTATCGCCTTCTATACTATCACCTGCATGAATGAATGATATATGCACAAATATAGCAACCTGTGTGGAGTTCTAATATGGTGATTACATCTCGTTATGTGGTTGTAGTATGTATTTCTCTACAAAGTCAACAAAAATGATGGCATGGAGTGGAAATGTGTCCTTGCATAAATTAAATTGTGAGTGCATCCATCAAACTCTATGGATATGTCTTGCATACTAATACACTATATTCTCATGAAAAATTCCCATAAACTGATACACTAGAATCTTTTCACTGACCAATTCACTCTTTTCTTCTTCTTTTCCATCTTTATACTATAGGCCATTATCTTATATTTTCCACATTCGACTAGTTCATTTCCAATTGTATGTAGACTATCCATATGTTCATAAATTGGAAAATTTTGCAAGCCACCACAATGAACACACATTGGACATCCAAGCATAGGTTCTTGTAAAAAGGTTGACCATCCACTCTTTCACATAAAATGTTAGATATGAAATCCCTTGAAGATATAGGTTGAGCCCTTATGTTACATTCTTGCAAAATATTGTTAGGATGCAAATCTACATATATATGTCGATAAACATCATAATGATTAAAAATCAAATATGTACTCTACAACAATAATTTGGGTGTGTGTGTGATTTATTTTGACATAAAAAGGCTTTACAATTTTAAAATATCTCAGACTAATTTTAATTTGAGAATACATCTCTTGAAATTTGGAAAAAAAATGTGTTTGAGTCATATCCAAAAAATTCTTTGGATGTGGATCACAGATTTGACTACCAATCCTCCTTGTTAAAAAATCTCTTTGATGGGTAGAGACCCTTATGTTATTCTTCCAAAATTCAATTAGGGATCTTATGGCTTTAACAATTACTTTATCTTTTCGTGGTAGTCTACCAGAGAATGCCCATAATTCATTTTTATTTGGAACCTCCACTCTTTGATGCCTTCCCATGGCTCTCATTAGAGATCTATTTATTTTCAATGCTTTACTTTTATTTGTAATGAGGCGTTTTTCCTTGGTTTGATTTCTTACCATTGTTGATGTCATGACAGATTGGGTTACTATATTTTGTGTGTGAGGTAGAACCCACACAATCATATGCACTCATTATATTCTTTACAAGATTTGTTAAATGAATCATCTGATGTTCTTAGCCCAAGAATCTTCATGATGGGCCTAAATTTTAGTTGCCTTGTCATTTCAACAAATATTTGATGTCTTTCAGTCTCATTAACTTCTCAAAAAATAATCATCATATCCTTTTAGCATATCTTTGACAAGTATGCTTTGGAATCTTATCAATTGTTGGTTTCAAAATATTAGCATCAATATTAATCAAATAATTAGGCCCTTTATGCAAAAATCTAGGAGGTTTTCTCAAAGGTGGAGTTGCCTCAAAATTAGGAATGTTAACAAAATTGGGGATAGATGGTGTACCCTTGACCAGAGATGGAAAGGATGACATACCTTGAAATTGATATGTAAAAGATGGTGTAACTTCAACTTGAGATGTGGAAGATAAAGTGTCTCCAACTTGAGATGTGAATGTTGATGTACTTTCAACATAACATATCGTAGATGGTGTGCCTTCAATTTGACTTGTAGTAGATGATGTACTCCCAACTTCAGGATTCAATTGTCTCATTGTATGGAGGTTTTGCATCTATTTCCTTTGTGATGATAATTACACATCTCTCTTACATTGCATGGATGTTTCATGTTCCTCTTGAATAGGGATGTCTTCTTCTATGGTGTTCAATTTCCTTTCTTTATGAATTTGCCTCATTATTTCTCTTTTCTTTGCATTCTCAGCTTCATACTCATCTAGTGTTAGATTATTTGGTAATTTACTCGATATGATGATGAATTCTACATGTATCAACCATGGTGTAGGAGCACCCATGCAAGATCATGCCTCCATGAGGAAAAATTAGGATTTTTATTTTTTTATAGGTATTCTCATTTTGTAATAAGGTCTAAAAAGCCTCAATAAACATGTAATAGGTCTTAGGTGGTTAATTTAGGTTCGTTTGGGCATAAAATGCAGAATTGCAAAATTTGACAAATTGTTGTCAATGCACAAATTGTAAAAATGCAATAAAAAGAAAAATAGTGGAAGGTGAAGAGTTAGGAAGTTAGAAAGTTGGTTTTAGGCATTGTAAGTGTTTATTTAAGGCCATTTGAAGCTTTTCATACTTTGAGGATGGTTGGAAGTTGATGTAAAAGCAAAGGTTTCAATGAAAAGTTTTGTTTTCAATTATTTTTCTGTAAATGTTAGAATCCAAGATCAGACATGCAAACCAAAAAACCTTCCACAAAAGAGAAAAGAAAAGAAAATAAAAGCTTTGCATGAATATGTGCACATAATATTATTCAAGAATTCATAATTACATGAGAATGATTTGCTTTATAAAAGAAAAGTATGCATAACCCTAAAGGAACCCTAGTGTGCACACTTAATAATTAATTCACTTAAGGTGACTTAATTAAACTAAATAGCTACTCCCTAAGTTCATCTTAAGGGGGGGTGTTATAGTAAAAGGTTTATTTCACTTAATTAGTTTAATTAAGTCACCTTTTATTCTAACAATAAATTATTGATTTTAGGCCATTGTACAACCATTTTATGAGCACAAATCTATCCCTCCTCCATATAATTCGATGTCCCTATGAATATTCTTTGATTCGGGTTTCATGTAATTTGATGCATTTTTGAGTAAGATATTCAAGTTTTAGTGAAAATGGGTAGAAACCCTGATCTAGGGTACCTAAGTGCATTCAAAATTATATATCTTCAATTAATATCTAATGGAAATATCTAAAAACTTGTGTGGAAGGAGTTTATGATATATTCTAACATTTTTGTAAGTTTTAGAGCGAAAGAAGGTGGTTTGGGGCAGATTCAAGCGAGCCCTAGGACTATTTTACATAAAAATCTAGTAAAATTTGCATACATAAGGGTTTTATGAATCTTGCACGTGGTTTTTGAGTCTTTCATGAGTGTATTGATTTAGGAAGGATGCTTGGGCATGTTTTTATCCCATTTTGGATAGGGATTGGTGCTTCTAAATGGTTTTGGAGTCTATTTAATTGATTGTCCTAACATGATAGAGTTGATACAATCCTAGTCAGGACAACAAATATATACCTTGTCATCTTTTACATTGAAAGACCATGAAATAATTGAAGAGTGTTTGTTTGTGGAGTCTTAAAAAAATTCCTTTTATCCATGTTGAGAGTTTCCTTATTTGTTGTATGCCTAATAAGTAGGAATTGAGTGTTCTATGGAAGCCTAATAGTCCAGTTGGGTCTGTCCATTTTGGAAATCCTTATTCTTGAGATATTTGTGTGGTAAGGGAGTTTTGGGCTTGTCTCTTGGATGATGAATATGGTTTCTAATGAACGTACAAGTGGATTGGTGATTGAAACCCAGTTTGAGTACTATGGAACAAGGTTTTGTAAAGAGGATTTGAGTCCTATTTTCCAAGACAAACAAAGAAGGTTTTGAGTTTTGCTTAAAGAGATTGAGATAGTGTGTTTTCTTCCTCCAACTCTGCATCAAACCATTAAACAAGGTTGACCAAATTTCAATAATATTTGCATTTCATTTCATTCATTCAAACTTGGTAATCTTTGATTTGTATGACCATAAGAATCAAGAATGGTCATATTTGTTCCTTAGAAATATCTAAATATCTTTCAGACACCCATATGTTCTTATGTGTGCCAACATGAAACAATGTAGGAATGTGAGATAAAAATGCAACATATGTTCACTTGTGTCGACAAGAACCACTTAAGGTGTGCATATATCAATGGCATATTAACTCAAAACATGCTAACATAATCATTAAGTCAATTAAACAAATATAAAAAGAAAAAAAAATGAAAATGATAGCAATTGAACTATGTGAGAAGGTGACAAGCACAAAATGCATAAAGACAAATAGAATGCACCTTAAATTTTGAGATTCAATATTACAATTTAAAATTTGTCACGTTCTTTGATTTTTTGCTTCAAACTCCTAACTTTTTTGACTTTATATTCAACTTCCTTCAAATTCATTGTTGAATTCTATGTAAATATAATAGGATTAGTAAAAATTATGAAAAGAAAGGTCTATATTCTCAAATTTAAACAAAAAGAAATCATAATAAACATTTGAATTCTAGAAACATGAAAATATTACCTCATTTGATAACAATGGTGGTGTTAATATAGTACATAATATGATGCAACTAATCAAGGAAAACAATGGCAATGGAAGTGGAGACTTTGAAAATAATTACTTTGACACTTTCTGCTGACAAGCTTTTTCAAGCCCTCTTGTTGGTGGAAGTGTGGCAAGAAAAGAGATGTTTAAATGGATCGATGAGAGGATTGCAAATTGTGAATCATTACACTTTGGAAATCTATAGATTATGCACATGCTTCTTTGTTCATTAAATACTTTCTATCTTTTAATGATATCAAGTTTCCACAATCCATAATGTTCTTTGCAATGGTTTCTGGTTTTGATTGTGTGAGAATTTTTGCATCAACGTTTCGGATCACACTCCGTGATCCATCATCAGGATGAGAGCAATGCTAAAGGGGAACACACTCCGTGATCCATCATCAGAATTTTTGCCCCTTTAGCATTGCTCTCATCCTGATGATGGATCACGGAGTGTGATCCGAAACGTTGATGCAAAAATTCTCACACAATCAAAACCAGAAACCATTGCAAAGTACTTTCTATCTACACTATGGGAAACTACATTCTACTTTTGGTAGTGGTGGGGCTTCATAAGAAATTGATGGGCCTAAGGCAACTCTAACCAAGCTTTTTTCCTCTACAAAATCAACTGGTTGTGATTTCTAACTACCAGTGGTTGGAGGAATTTGCACGGGAGTTGGAATCGAAGGTATTATATACAAATGAAGATTAAGGTGATCGTGAAGGGATTTTTTGGTGGTGTTTCTTGAGGGTGGAGGCTTGGCTAGCTTAGATTTGGTTTTACCCAATGGTATTGTTCTCTTCAATATTGATAGTCTAGGAATTTTGGAGTATACCATGTAATCCTTTGTAATCTTTTTGGTGTCTTGAGGCAGATTTTGATGGATGATAAGCATGTGGCCAACCACCCATGTAACTTTTTTGAAATTTTTTAATATAATTCTATTGCAACTACGGTTGCATTTTATAGATAAAAAAAATTAGCCCATATAATCAAATTTGATTTAAAAACTTCAAATTTTTATCTTCTATATTGTCAAATGAACAAAAAGGTGATGGAATATGTAAAATATTCTTGTGCAAGATGTCAACACCATGAAAAAGCATTTTTTGGTGGATAATGCATATAAACTAAAAATCAAAGAATGTGGTTCTGAAACATGGTTCACATGCCTCTTTTTATTGCTTTTATAGTAGGATATTTGGCACTTTCTAGACTTAGTGATCACTAAATAAAAATTTATTGATATTTTTCAACCCTTAACAAATTAGAAAAGAAGAGAGATAGATAGAAGAGAAAAAGAGAAAGAGAGAAGGAAAGGGAATGAGTGAGATACACACACACAAAGACCCTCACCCATAAACTATTTACCCTCAATTGTAAACCCTAAACTCTATATTGATACCCTAAAATGTAAATTGAATACCCTAAAGCCTACACCTCAACCTTAGATACCTTATACCATCAACCCTAAACCCTACACCCTTAACATATACCCTCAGTTGTACTTCCAATACCCTCAACCCTATAATCAGTACCATTAACCCCAAACTGTATTCCCTAAACCCTAAAGTACCCTCGATCATATAACCCTATATACTAAACCCTTAACCCTATACCCTCAACCATAAATCCAATACCCTCAACTCTATGCCCTATGTACCCTAAACCTTGTACCATCAATCTTGTACCCTAAAGCCTATACCAATACCCTAAACCCTAAATCCTAAACCCTATACCCTAAAACCTATACCCTATAATGTGCCCTAAAACTTGTACAATCAATCTTTTACCCTAAACCATATACCAGTGCCATAAATCCTAAACCCTATACCCTTTGTACCCTAAACCTTTTACCATCAATCTTGTACCCTAAACCCTATACCAATACCTTGAACCCTAAACCCTATACTCTATACCCTAAACCATATGCCCTATGTACCCTAAACCTTGTACCATCAATCTTGTACCCTAAAACCTATATCGATACCCTAAACACTATACCCTAAACCCTATATCCTACACCCTACATCCTATACCTAGATGGGGAGAGAGAGGGGTGAGATAGATAGAGGGGGATATGGACAATCCTAATGAAGGTTGAAGCCTGAAGTAGTCTTTTATGGCATGAATGAGGTAGTCGCTAGCACTCCTCGTATGCCACATATATCATCACAATCACACAATATGGAGGAGCTAATTGATGGCAAGTTAAACACTATAGATATGTTGTCCCTAATTTTTTAGTATTGCTTCAAGATCTTGTTTCTAGTTTTGAGATTATGGGCTCATAAAATAACATACCTAGGTTCTCACAAGGAAAAAAAAAAAAATTCTAAATACTACTATTGAAGCTCCTCTTTGCACTCTAATGAAGCTTCTCACAGTGAGGAATATTTTATCAAATGACAAGAAGCACACTTAGAATCAATGAGAAAGGAAAGAAAGGGAGAGAAAAATAGCTAGGATTTTAACTCAAAAGTTGAATTGGAGCAAGAGAAACTTGACATTCCTACAACTAGAATTGGTTTTCATAGCAATGCTTATAATACCAATTGAAAGGATAGTGGGTTTTAGGGATCAACAAAAAAGTTGGAAGTACTAAAAATCACAACCTTTTCCATAGTGGCTGACTTGAAGCAAAAGATCATGGTACCCTACAGACTAGAAAGGGTGGATTAAATGATATTAACATTGAAATTGTTGGTAGTTATACTTGCTTGACTAAATATATTATAAATAAAGGGAGTGGGATTTTTGATGATCACATAATTTGTTCTTGTAGAGGTATCAAAAGAACTTTGTTTTACAATTTTAAAAATGTAAGTGAACAAGTGGAAGTAAGAGAAAATACAGATGAAAAAAAAATAGGGAGAAAAAAATCAATCCTTGTGCAGACACTTAAAAAATGTCTCGATGAATCATATTGGCTAACTAACATCATTTCATCCTAAAACCCATCCTCTTTTCACTTAATTGATTAAATTAGCCTAGCTATTTAATTAATTGCCTCATTTTCATCTATTAATCTAATTGACCTAATTAGGTTAATTCATCCCCTTTCATGCTAACATTTTATCTTATTAAATTAAATACATCAAGTTATTTAATTTAAATCCTTAAAGTCTTCTTATTTAATTAAATGACCCTAAGTTATTTAATTAAATGTCATATCACCTCCTTTTCACTAAATCATTTTATTTAATGAATATTGTCTAAATCTCCTAATTTACATAATTGAAACTTTATTTAATTATCAAATTACTAATAAATCTAATTCCCCCCACTTGCAAAGGAATATTCCTCCTTTGCACATTCTTCCAAAAGGAATATTCCCATGGAATATTATGGGAATATCCCTTCCCTTCTGCACATTAAAACTTTGTTTTAATTTGCTAAAATATATATTTCCCTCACCCATGAGAATATCCTAAAGAATATTCTCTTTTCTCACTCATTTGAAAAATGGAATATTCTTACAAAGCTTCATGTGCAAGTTAACTCAAAACTTCTTGTGCAAGTTAACTTTTGACCTCTTGTAGAGGTCAAAAGTGTGTTTGTTTGAAGGAATGTAAGCCCTTGATTAAATTTCATCTTGCATTCTCATTCATTGATGAGAATCCATGATGCATGCCTCCAACTTCTTCCATCCTTGACCATTGATTAGCTTTTTCAATCTTATCCTTTTCTTTTTTCATTTGCTTTCCTATAAACAAAACACTATTTGGAGACAAATGGATCCATCTTTTAACAAAAAACTTATGCTATTAAAATTATTTGCACTTGCACTCACATTTAGTATACATTTAGCTTTATTTACTTGCATTTTAGCTTAGCTTCCATTGATGGCTTCCATGATAACATAGATGCATACATTTAGCTTATTTGTTAATTAGGATTTTAATCTTTTGAAGCTTGCATACATTTAGAGTATATTTGCATACACCTATATCAATCATCTTAGCATACATCATGTTAAAATAGCTTGCATCATGTTCAGTTAGCTTTAAATCATGTTTTCATACACATCTATCGATGGTTTCATCAGTTTTCTTCAATAAAATTGATTGAAACAAGCTCATTATCCAAGGGATTGGAAAAGGGTCACCATTCCACATCAATGCGACACCACTCCCCCAATAGGATAAGTTTCAATGTCTTATATTAGAGGTTTTTCAAGCTTTCATGATTTAGAATGTTAGTTTTAATGACTTCTTTTCCTTTGTTTACAGTGAATGATCTTATCGAGATTGATGTTTAATTGGTTAAATATGCCTTGAATTTGTATGGATCGGGTGTAGTTAGGCTTCACTATGTCATTGGTCACACCTTGCTTCTTCTTAGGGTACTTGGATTGAAGTATTTGTTGGTGAATGAGAAGTTCAGGATCATAATCAGACAGGTGACAATCTACTTACTTCAAAGAAGTTGATTACATGATGGTAATCATTCTGATGGAGTTGATTCGTTGAGCTCTAGTTATTTGACACCATATTTGGAAAACAACACAAGCCATGATATAACAAAAACTCTCATCTTCTTTGCAGGCATGGAAGGTCTAGCGGACCAAACTTTGGTAAATTGAGAAATGAGATAGTTTGCATATGATTACAAAGATTTTGTTGAATAAATTATAAGTGATGAGGTGCCACCATAGTAAATTCCATTTGAATTGTTTGAAATGTCATATGAAATATAAAGTCATATACCCCATCAGTAAACTAATATCTCTTATAGATTTGGCTATTCAAGTACATTACATGGAAATTCAACATAATAAATGCCCCTTCTAATAGCTTCAAAGAATCAAGTGAATATCTAGACTAGACCATGAACAAGGTGGATGTTGTGAAGGGTGTTACTAGGCATGCAAAGCTTAATAGGCATGAGAGAATTTCACTAGGATTTTTGTCTATTGAAGAAAGCAACCAGGGCACTTTGAGTAAGAAATGTGTTAATGAAATTTTGGAGTTAAATAGGCAACTTGATACTCATATTCATATTCAAGAAGGTTTATCTACATAAAAAGGAAGTTTGCGCATGTAAGAGAGGATGTCTCAGGAATGAAAAAACTAGAAATGAATATTGATCCTATAGATAAATTTTGAAGGTCAAAAGAATCTACCCCCCATTCAAGATGTCAACAACCACTGTGCTTTTGAAAAGAGCAATTATTGTTGCTCTGATAATTTAGATGCTACCAATACGCCCTCTTTTGATAGTGAGCAAGATCTTTAAAGGTGTGAATCTCATTTGCATTCCAAAGAATGTAAAAATTTAAGTCCAATTTTATTTAATATAACTCAAGGCTAGCTATTTTTTATTAGATAAGCAAGGAAGGGCCCTGATCCCATGGTTACATTCAACAAACAAAAAGGAACCAAAAAAAGGTGGGAAACAACACCACCAGCAAAACCCAAAAAATAGTAACTCGATTAGCTCATAGGCCATCATTTAACATAGTAACCATAGTCCAACCAGTAAAATAAAAAATAGTAAGTTTCTACTAGCAAACTTAAAACTACGTAAACCATTAATTAAGTCAACAGTGTCCCAAGTGGTATTCCACCATATCATAGCTATTATAAAACAATAGTATGAGATTATGAAACAAAAGGACAAAAAACTTTTCTCAGTCATCAAAGCAACAACAAAAAGCCATTAATTGGATTTCTTCAGCAGGTCCCCATATTCGCCCATGAGAGAGATGTATTCTCTCTAGTCAGGTCGGACTCGTCCAACATCTTCAATACATCCAGCTTCCCTTGTTTCCTTAGCTTCCTGGTAATTTTGGATTCTCCAGAAGTAGCTCCAAGCATTTCCCTCCTCATCGGTCTTTTAGTTACCTTCATGAGTGTAACTAAATCCTTTTCCATATCTTCAAACTGAACCTGCATAAAAGTTATTCTACTCTTTAAAAGTTTATTGCTTGAGTCCTCTGTTTTAATCTCCATATCCATATCCCCAACATCCTGCACATTCTCAACCTCATTCTTTTTTTCCTCAAATTGCTCAATTTGTTCCTCCTCTTCCTCTTCCTTATCCTCTTATGATCCTTCTTCCCCCATCTCATAAGTTGAGTCCTCAAAGTCCATATCCTTTGAATCTTCTTCCTCCTGGGCTTCAAAATCTTCATATTCCAGGCCTTCCTCATCACACACAGTCATTTTTTGTTTTCCTTTTTTGTCTTTCAAGGCTTCTTTTGCTAGGTGGGCTGACCTTCTCCCACCACTCCCTTCCATCCCTTTCCCCTACAAAGTCTCCTTCACCTCCTCATTATGTGTCCCTTCCTCAAAAATATTAATGGCATCCCTAGGGTTTAAGTCTCTTTTGGGTTTCTTCGCCTTGGGAAGTTCCAACAACAAAGACAAGTGTTTTCTTTTCTCCAACGTGGCTCTGATGAACTCAATCTCATAAAATCTTTTTTCCTCACTCTTATGCAACACAGGAGTTGAGGGGTTGGAAACATTGGCCACAGGAGACTGGATTTTTGTAGGAATTAGCACCTTCCTAGTAGTGAAAATTGGAGGCGAGCGAAGGTTAGGTTCCATAGCAGAGATTTCAATAGCAACAGGATTTTCGTCTACAGGTTGTTCCTCATTATCCTCTTCAATATGGTTGGGATTCTCATTTCTACTAGCCAAATGGTTTTCCATGAGGATTCAATTCCAAAGCATACTTATACAAGGTTAACATTAGACCTTGGTGAAGGGGAGGACTGATACCCTTCTCAACATTGAGCTACAGGGAGGACAACAAGTAAAAGGGAAAATTTACTCTCTCCCCATGCCGAATGTGATTTAGCAAGGAAAAATGTTACACATGTACTAACATATACCTTCCCTCTAAAGTAAAATTCCACATAACAAATAGGCTAACTAAAACAAAGGGAGGAGGGAGTTCCAACCTAGCATACCCGTTCTGAAATCTTTTGAGGTTCTCCCCTTTGTACATGAATTTTTTGACAAACTTCTGATAGTCAGCCCCACTTTTCTTTGCAACTTTAATCCCTTGATTTTGCAAACCAGTTGCTTTAGCTATGAATCTCGTTGTGACCTCGAACTTCACTGCTCCAATGGTTACGCTACCCTTCCTCTAGGAGTCGGTGAACTTTTCCGTTAGGTTTTCATTGTATCCCTTTAGGGATTGGAAGAATGGAACCATACCAAAATTTTTGAAAAGCCTCCATAAATCCACATTTTGCTTAAGGGCTTGACAATTAGGAGGCTCAGTTCACTTCTATGGGCTTCCCATTTTGCTTCTGCAAATTCTTCAGCTGCAGTGGACTTTTCTTTATAATCTCCCACTCCTTTCTCTTTCTTTCTGTAATGTAGCAAACACTCTTTCTCCAAATAACAATCAAAGCCGATAAAAAATTGTGAATTAAGAAGTTTCTTTTTGTGAAGGCTAGCAACACAATTGTCGGTACCAAAATCCCATCATTTTTCTTACAAGTATTAAAATCCCAATTAATTTTCATACCTTTCTCCACATTAGAAATTTGGGAATAACTAACACAAGGAAAATCAACACAATTTGAAATGACAACCCTTAACAACTTGGTTAACTTCATGTGATTTTCAGTCACCTCCAGGAAGGAAGAATAATTAATAGTACTTCCTACCGAGATCATAAAATACAATCCCATACTCCCAATGTCATCATTACACAGAAATCCATTGGGCACCACTTGGATCTCATATTTCCTGCATAACATTAACCTTTCATCTTTGCATATTGTACTCATTTTCAAAATTTTCCTTTAGAATCAAGTCTCTTAAAGACTTCAACACATTACCATTAGTCCATCGGGTCCACCCCGTACAACTCCGTGCCTCGTTGGCAACACAGTCAACAACTTTGTTGTCCTCTCTATAGACATATTGCACCCTGCAATTGGTAAATAATTTCTTAATGACTTGGAATTTATCAATTATATTTCTTAACTCCCATGGTGGCACAACCTCTTCATTCAGAATATCCACTATTAGCTTGGAGTCTCCTTCTATTATGACATTTTTATAACCTAGCTCCTTAAGAGATTTGAAGCCCCCTAACATAGTCATTGCTTCAACTTTATTATTACAATAGACACCCATATTCATGCCAAAGCTCACTATACATTCTCCTTTGTGGTTTCTTAGCAAACCCCCTGCTCCAACTAGTCCTGGGTTGCCTTTTGATCACCCACCAAAGTTAAACTTTATCCAATTCTTCTACAAAGGGCTCCACATAGTAGCCATTCGGGTTAGCATCTTTGACCAATTGATTTTAGTAAGATCCTTCCTTATGCCTCAATTCTACCTAATTCTCATTTCTTTGTAGTTAGGCTAGGCTTTGGAGAAGTTGTATCTTCTAGCCTTAATTTTTTCCTTAATTTGAGTTTTTATGATCAGACTAACATCTCGGTTGCTTCTCTCCACTTCCCTGAATATTCTATTATTCCTTTCCTTCCATAAACCCCAAGAGACAAATGGAGGAACTTGGTTCTAGAGGTCAACAATTACATTATGTGTAAAAGGATAATTCGACCAGCTTTCTATAAATAACTTCATTGAATGAGGAAACACCCAATCAAAGAATAACAACGACAAGAAGCAAGACCACACTTCCCTTTCAAATTGACAGTGAAAGAAAATGTGAATAATTGACTTCTCTTCCCACTTACAGAGGGAGCATCTATTAACCAGTTGGAAATCCCTCCTAACTAAGTTGTCAATACTAAGAATTTTACCATGAGATGTAGTCCACCATAAGCAGTTAATTTTGGGAACCAAGTTCTTTAACCACACCTTATCCCATAAATGATCTAAAACTACATCCAGAGGCTTCACCGGTTCTTCATCAACCTTTTTAACTGAGAAACAACTTGAAGATATACCTTTCCAAAGCCACTTATCTTTGCTTTCTCTATCAAACCACTTAGCTTCCCCAATAATATTATGCAACCTTAGGAGGATTGGATCCCAATTTACCCATCTCTGGCCTCTTAGATTATCCATCCTTAATAAAAATTTGAAATCCTTCCATTTTGGTTCCTTCATCTCCTAGTTAATATAGTCATAAACCTTTTTACCACAAATCCTATTTAGGCTATGTTTAAGAGGATTTAGTTCTTCTAGTGAGGACAAAGTAGAAGTATCTATCCAAGGGTCCTTCCAAAATTTGGTATTATTCCCATTCCCAATTCTCTTTCTTACCCCAAGCTTCAACACATTCCTCAATTTAACAAGATGATTCCATAAAGCAGAACCACTAGGTAGGTTAGACAAGGAGAGAAAACGTCCAGGATTGTTGTTCCTCAAGTACTTAACTTGGAAGATTTTTACCTAATCTTTAGAGCCTTCAAGAAGATTCCAACCAATTTTAGTCGTTAGGGAGTTGTTAAGCATGGATATTCTTCTTATTCCCAAACCCCCTCTCCTTTTGGGAGTACACTCTTTTTCCCAACTAACCAAGGACAATCTATTTTTTTCTTTAGTTCCTGACCATAAAAAAATTCTTTAAATCTATTATATCTTTTCCCCTATAAAGGAAGGAATTTTGAAGAGGGATAGGTAGTATATTGGAATATTTTGAAGGGAGGCTTTGAGAAGTTGAACCTTTCCTACGAAGCTAAGAAGCTTCCCATTCGATCTAGTGAGTTTGTTGTGAACCCTCTCAATTAGCTGATTCTAGTAATTATTTTCCAAATTTTTAGAGATCAAAGGTAGGCCTAGATAGGCATTAGGTAAGGTAGCTTCTTGACATCCCAGGATTTTAATCACTCTGTCCTTAATCTATTGGTCAGTATTGAAGAAGTAATTTTTTTTTCTTCATAGTTGATACACTATCCAAAAACAATAGAATAGTTCTTGAGAACCTATTTCCTAAGACCTACTTCCCCCACTGAGGCTTCCCCAAACATTAGAGTATCATAAAAAAACTATTGGTGGGAATCAGGCATAAGAGATGAGGTAGCTTTAACACCTTTGGGCACTTTAGAGTCCATTTTTTAGATAATCTTGCTAATAAATTTAGCAACAATGATAAAAAGGTAGGGAGAGAGGGGGTCACCTTGCGTAAGGCCATGAACAGAAGAGAAAAAACCTTGGGGAATACCATTAACTAGAACAAAACACATGGGGGAGGTAACACAAGTAGAGATCATCTTTAGGAATCTTCCTTCTACCCAAACTTCCTAAGACCAACAAAAAGAAAAGGGCATGAGACTCTATCATAGGCCTTAGAAATATCAATTTTGAAGGTCATCCCAGGTTTCTTAGAGTGATCCATTGAGTAGATAATTTCATGGGTGGAAATGACAGCATCAAGAATATTTCTTCCCTGGACAAAACCTTTCTCATTTGGGGCAATCATTTTACCTAACACTAGTTTAAGTCTTAACACCAATATTTTTGAGAAAATTTTGTTGACTGTATTGCATAGACTTATAGGTCTATGATCCTTCATGGCCAAGGCATCAACATTTTTTGGGATAAGGGTTATAAAAGTAGCATTCAATTGGTTCAACAACCTTCCTGACCTGAAGAAGTCCCTAGCAGTATTGAAAAGATCATTTTTAACAATATCCCAGTAGGTCTGAAAAAAGGTAGGAGGGAACCCCATCTGGGCCAAGAGCTTTAAAGGCTCCAAAGGAAAACACAACCTTTTTTTACTTCTTCCATAGAAACAACATTAGTCATAATCTTTAAATCGAGATCAAAAATTACTTTAGGGATCACTTCAATAAAGTCAGCATTTAGCTAATTAACATTTCCAAAAGCCATATGGTGGGTTGTGAAGAAGTTAACAGCTTCTCATGCAATATCTTTTTCATTGGTCACTATGGAGCTATCCTCTTTCACTAGCAATCTAATTTTGTTTCTACTTCTGTGTTTCAAAGTGGATTGGTGGAATAATTTAGTGTTCCTATCCCCTTCAGTTAGCCATTGGATCCTTGACTTTTGTTTCATAAATATTTCCTCCTTTTCGTTTATCTTATACCACTGAGATTCAAGGTCTCTTTCCTTAGCACATATCTGTTCATCCACCTGACCAACCTCCATAATATCTTGAACCTCTTTTAAACTTTTTCCTAGGGTGTTCTTTATCTCAAAGATGTTGCCAAAAGTCACCTTATTCCACCCTTTCACTCTTTGCTTTATTCTACTTAGCTCTTTTACTAGAAAATGCATTGGGGTACCAGTTATAGGTTCCTCCCACCAAGTTTTGACAAGAGTAGCAAAATCTGAGTGGAGACTCCACATTGCTTCAAATATGAAGGGGAAATGTCCCCCTATTATGATTCATGTTTCTTTTAAGCACCAAGGCATTATGATCAAAACCAGACTTGGGAAGAGTTGAAAGAGAAAGGAATTGGGAGATATTCCAATTAGCAGAGATCATAAACCTATCTAATTTGACTTGAATTAGATGGTTTCCATTCCTTCTATTGGAACAAGTATACTTAGTTCCGTAGATGGGGATATCAATAAGACCCGCTGAATTTAAGAACTCAACCAGCTCCATTATACTATTAGAATAATCATCCTACCCTCCTAACTTCTTTGAGGGAAGGAGAGGAGAATTGAAATCCCCTCCAGGCGTCCAATGGTCATCTTTCGTATAAGAAATAGCATCACTTAATTATTCCAAAAGAAAAAATCTATCCCTACTCAAATTCACCACATAAATGTTTATTAGGTTCCATTTCTCCTAGGAAACAATGTCTTCAAGGGTAATCATTAGACTGTTCTTACTAGTTGAACTCAAAGTTCCTTTAAGTTTAGAAGGATTCCAAAGAGTAGCAATACCACATGAAGCTCCTTCCACCTCACTAACAAAATAATTTCTGCCAGGCCAGATGCTCAAAATAGCTTTATCAAAAGTCTCTTTCTTCATCTTAGTTTCCTAAAAGAGAAGAACATCCACTTTATTGTCAAGAATATAGGATTTCACCAAAAATTGTTTATACGAGCTATTAAGGCCCCTTATATTCTAGGAAAGGTACTATGTTGGTAAAGAAAAATACAACACCACCCTCACCCCAGAGAAGAAATTGAAGTTGCTTCTTCTTGGACTTCGACCCTACAATCGAGTCCAAGGTTCTTTGTTTTCCATTTGCCACATCCGTCACTATATCTTTAGTTCCAGAATCCTTTTGGGAAGGTCTTCCCACCTTATTTCTCCCTCCCACATCTGGTTTCTTTTTCTTTTTGGATTTACATGGACCTTGGGACCATCCCTCTTCATCCTCTTTATCACTAGACCCTCGAGGGAAGCCCAGAAGAGCTAAAGAGTTACTCAGGTTTCTTGCTCCTATTTGGGATAAGGAGTGCATGTCCTCCAAAGACAGGTTTGTCTCGACCAGAATGTACTCACCTTCTTCAAGCTCATCTCCCACTCCTAGAATATGAACCTTCTCCTAGGTAGCCTGCTCATTTT
Source organism: Sequoia sempervirens (assembly GCA_007258455.2). Lineage (NCBI taxonomy): Eukaryota > Viridiplantae > Streptophyta > Pinopsida > Cupressales > Cupressaceae > Sequoia > Sequoia sempervirens. The sequence goes on from VDFB02036793.1 coordinate 144,856, forward strand.
TCTCCATCAGGGATCCCCCAAATGGAACATTCTCCTTATATACATCCTCCACCCATTTAGATCCACCTTTTTAGGAAAGCTAGGGGTTGGAAGGGTGGAAATAGGGGAAAAAACTTCAAGATTCAGGCATACCGAATCATTTGTTACAAAAAAAGGATTAGAAATAGACTTCTTTCCTAGGTTCGGGTTATCATTCAGTAGGGGAACAAACACCTCTTGAACAAGAATAGTAGTAGGTTGAGCACATGAAGCCATTTCACTAGCAGAGTGTTCCTCCTCTAAAATTTACTCCTTAGCCTTTGAACCCTCGCCAAGTTTGTTCCCACAAGAGTCAATGAGATGACCAAACTTCTTGCACAGCTGGAAAAAGAGACAGGGATTATCATATTCCACGGGTTGAGTCTAGTTACCAAATTTAGACTTAAGAAGGATTAAGGAAGGTAGGACTGTATTCACTGCCACATTTACACAAATATAGGCATTACACTAGTATTGATCTCTCCTAAGTAATCTTATCTATAGCTAGAAGACTCCCAAAATAGTTGGCGATACCTTTTAAAATTCCCTTCTCCCAAAATTCTAGAGGGAGGCCCAGAAGGTAGACCCAGGTTGGAGCCGAGGCACGCAGGTCAGCCGATAGTTCAAAGCTCGATTTCCATTTGTAGAGAGAGAGTTTTTAAATCCCAAGTCAAATTCCCAGGGACCACCAATTAAAACCTTCAGCATATCTTCATAAACCACAAAGGAGAAAATGAAGATACGTCTAGGAATAGCATTAATGGTGACACTACCTTTAAGATTCCAAGTGGAAGTAGCCCATTGATGAACCAGTTCAATATTTGGCCTGTACACCAAAAAATTCCCAACAAGCACCAGTTTGAGGTTGTCCATCGCCTTCAGCATCAGAACCTTAGGGACATCTACTTCCCAGCCAGTCACCGAGTAGGAAGCAAATTCCAATAACCTTTTACTTGAAGCTGGCAAGTCAAACCCCACTAGTTGTCCACATAGGAAGTTGGTTCTTCCTCATAGGAGAAAGAGTTAAGCCCAAAAGATGGAGATATGGGAAACTTTCCAAAAATTCCCTCTGTCTTTTCCCCAGGGGAAAGGACAAAAGTACTGAAGTACAAGGAGGGGACATCAAATGGGGAACAACTAGACCAATCGCTACCACTACAAGCACAATGCTAAACAAGAAGATAGCATTCTTGGAATGGGGAGTCTTCTTGGGCCCCCCTCCCTACCGTCCCATGAAGTAGTTAAATCATAACATGGGCTAGAAATTCAAAAAATAGCTAGAGCGGGAAACTTTCCCAAGGCTAGTTGTTTTGCACACTAAATAAACAAGTTTGGCCCCATGTGATCACCATAGAACATTATCTTATAGTAACATCATAGATCAATATGAAAATTCCTCACATTCTTCAAAGTTCACATGTTGTGATCCACATAGTTGTAGTGTGAATGAATCATTAAAGAGAGAGAGGAGTAAGAAGAGATGGAGCGAGAGGTAGACCTAGAGGGAGTGAGAGACCTAGGGAAAGATGAGGTAGAGGGGAAGAGAGTTGAGAGACCTATAGGGGGAGAGATAAGTGAGATGGGGGTTTAAGGAGGGAGAGAGGGAGATAGAGAGGGGGAGATGAATAAAGGGAGGGAGAAGAGGAGAGACAAAAGAACAAAAAGAGAGAGGAGTAACAAGGGATGGAGGGAGAGGTAGATGTGTGCTTCTACAATAATGGGTTACACTTTGTGGGAGGGTATGTGCAGGATCATGGGGGTCCAAACTAGGCCCCTAAGTAGCAATGAAAATTCAGAAAAATAGAGTTAGGCAACTTGACATAAAAATTGAATAAGTTATTAACATAATTTGAAAAATATGTAAGAAAAAAACTTGTAGAAAATTGAATGTAGTTTCTAGGCTACTAGTCCTTTTTTGGAAAAAAATAAATCTATTTTATGAAAATTTGAAATTTCAATGCAACGGTACTAAATTTTTGGAAAAATTTAAGAAGCAGGTGTAGGTCTAACAACCAAAGTACAAGAATTTTTTTTTGTTTCTAAAACTTTAAATATATGTAGAGGACACATGTTCAAATGTGTTGGATTTTTTTTGTAATTTTTTTGCATGGAAATAATTAGTTATGATTTTTTTTTAGAAAATTTCAAAATTATTAAAACTTGTTTGTCTGACCACCATAACTTGGTCAAAAATTTATGAAATTCATTTTTTTAATCCTATAGTATGCGAAGCATCTTTTAGATTCAAAAAATTTGAAATAGTTTGGAAGTTATAGAAGTTTTTCAATCAGGACTTTAGTCGTAAGGTATGTAGAAAATCAATAATAATTATTTATTAAATTCAAAATAAGGCATATCTTATATTGGTGGAAAGTTGGCAATTTTTTCTATAAGCCTTTTTCGTTTCATGAAATTCGGATAAAAAAAGTCGTCAACCACAAGGGTGAACTTTAAAAAACTAAGGAAATTTTGTAAGCATGTTTTTTCAATTGAATTTCTAGGTTTGGAAATCCCAAGCCAAAAACCAAGGCAAACCCGAGCGAAATCCCAAGGCTGCAAATTTTTTCAGAAAAAATGACTATATCCATTTCAAACATAAATCCATTTCAAACGGATATTCGTATCCATTTCAAATGGATATTCATTTTGGAAAATGGGTACCCATTCTTAGGTCTTCAAAATGGATATCTATTTCAAATGGATATCTATTTCAAATGGATATCTATTTTGAAGACCTAAAAAACCCTCTTTAGTAAAATGGGCATAACTTTTGTGTTTCTTATCAAAATTTTGATTTTTTATAGGCATTGGAAAGATGATTGAGAGATCTACACAATGGACTAGGTAGTGTTTCTATATTGTATGCGAAAAATTAATTATAATCATTTAAACTTCATATTTCATTTTTTAAACATTGAATGCTCACTAC